>JAFFST010053954.1:25950-40100 GCA_022414735.1 Noturus placidus
AGCACCTTGCATGCAGCTCTGCTACCATTGGTGTGTGAGTGTGTCTCATTTGTAAGTCGCTTTGGATAAAAGCGTCTGCTAAATGAATAAATCTAAGTGTAGAGGAGATGCTGCATTTACGGTCGATGACTGACATCGTTTTGTAGCGTTTAATATAAATGTCACGTTAAAACCTTTTTATTACGAAACGTACATGTAGTCGTACGCCGTGTTGGTCACGTCTCTGTCCATCTGAATTATTTACACGTGTCCTACGTGTGCAGGTTTTGTGTCCGTAAATAAAGCGTCGCCATGTCGTCGAAGAAAGAGCCGAGCGCTGACGAGCGTTTCGCCCGCGTCAAGAAAGACCCGCGCTTCTGGGAGATGCCGGACGTGGAGCAGAAAGTGCGCATCGACAAGCGCTTCCAGTCCATGTTCCACGACGAGCGCTTCAAGCTGAAGTACACGGTGGACAAACGCGGCCGTCCCGTCAACCACACGTCCACCGAGGACCTGAAACGCTTCTACAAACTGTCCGACTCGGAGCAGAGCGACGCCGAGTCTGACGCCGACGCCGCACAGGAGGAGCAGCAGAAGAAGAAGAAGAAGAAAAAGAAGAAGAAAGCAAAGGAGGATGAGCTTCAGGATATAGAGGAGGAGCTTGAAAAGGGGGAGGAGCCTGTGTCTAAAAAAGCTGTAAAGAAAAATGTGTTAAAATCCAACGAGTGTGAGAAGATCAGGAAAGCAGGGGCGGTTAAAGGAGTGCGAGTCGTCGAAGAAGGTAACACACACACACACACACACACACTCTGACATTGCCGGTTTTTCTCCTGTAGTTGTGCACTGTCCCTTTTTCTGATTCGCTGTACTACATCACTTGTATTTCACAGAGATGTTGAATTCTGGATTGTGATTGGTCAGCAGCTCTGACAGTAGTTCAGGTTTATATTAATGCTCCTGTTCTAACACGCTATCGTTTCTATAGTAACAGCTCATTCACAGGGACTGGTATGGTGATCGCTGAAAAAACTTCCATGAATGAAGTTGTTTTGTGGACCGAATTTCCGCCCAATTAAATGTAGCAACAAATGGATAAGTCTGGGTAGATCGCTGCAGTATAAGACGGATAAAACACTTGGGGGCGTGCTGCTGCAGGGAAATAATCAGTGACTACGTTTACATGGACAGCAGTAATCTGATTATTGACCTTACTCTGATTATTGACCTTACTCTGATTACTCTGATTTACTCTGATTAGGGCGGCTGTGTCTCAGTGGGTAGAGCGGGTTGTCCACTAATCCACTAATCGTAGGGTTGGTGGTTGGAATCCCGGCCCGGGTGATCCCATGCCGAAGTGTCCTTGGGCAAGACACTGAACCCTAAGTTGCCCCCGATGGCAAGCTAGCACCTTGCATGCAGCTCTGCTACCATTGGTGTGTGAGTGTGTCTCATTTGTAAGTCGCATGTAAATGTAAAATGATATCTCTGTAAAGCTGCTTTGAGACAATGTACCATTGTAAAAAGCGCTATACAAATTGATAAATTAAATTAATAATTAAGATAATAATGTGATTAAGGTGTTTACATGAGTCACTTTTAGAACACTCCTGTCATGTTCCCGTTTTACATGTTGTAGATCATAATTAGATTAACAGCCCGCGTCATTACGTCACCGCGCCACGCCGTCCGACGTCCCTCCAGAATTTCACGCAACATACAGTTCGTCTTCGTTATGTCACCGTATACAGTTTATTTTTAATTCATTTTTTTACAAACACTTTAAGTGCAGTTAATTATTTGTCATGCTGTACGTGCTAATAGACGACTGCTTGAAGCCGTGGGTGTGTCCCAAACCGCGTAGTTACCGTCTACATAGTAGCCGATGCAAAATGCTTTTGTATTTTCCCCTCTACAGGCCTATAGTAGGAAAGTATGCGGTTTGGGACGGAGCCGAACTCTCTTGTTCGCCGTAAAATGTAAAACTGCCATGTGTGATCGTGCGCTGTCGCAAAATGCGGTGAAAACTCTCACACGACGTCATCATGTGATTAAAGGTGTTTACATGTCTGTAATACACATCCATAATACGACTAAAACAGGAGTACTCCACCTGTGTAAATTCCATTAGAGCTTACATAGATTATGACCTTAATTAGATTAAGGTTGGTGTTTACATGGTAGTTTCTTAATCAAAGTACGGTCTTAATCGGATTAAGAGTGGATTATTGTTGTCCATGATTGGGATGGTGTGATGGATCAGAGAGATGTACTGGGTTAGCTCGGAATGCTCTGCAACTGATTGTTTTATTTCCACAGGAGATGATGATGATGATGATGAATATAGTGACACTGACAAAGTAGTAGGTTTCTCTTCTGCCGATGATGATGATGATGATGATGGAGAGGAGGATGAAGATGAGAGTGAGTCAGAGGACGACAGTGACAGCGGTCCTGATCTGGCCCGAGGGAAGGGCAACATCGAGACGAGCTCTGAGGAAGAGGATGAGGTGGAGGACTTCCTGCGCCATGAGGAAGAGGAGATTGAACACGACTGGGGGGAGATGTGGAAGGACGCTCAACGCACCGAGCAGGTCAGACACACTCTAACACTGTGTGTGTGTCTGTGTGTGTGTGCGTGCATTAGCATAAGAATAAATGACCCCATTTTAAATAACACCCCATCTGAAATGAAAGAAACTAAAGGCAGAATAGACAGACAGAGAGACAGTTATATGGACAGACTGATGGATGAGTGGGGTGGCAGAGAGACAGTTAGTTGGGTAGACAGGACGATGGACAGATAATTAAATGGATGGATGGGTAGGTAGACAGACAGATGGTTAAATGGAAGAATAGGTAGACAGACATAGAGATGGGAGGTTTGATGGATACACAGACAGATACTTTAGATTGATAGACATTTAGATTGATGGATAGGCGGGCAGACAGACAGACAGACAGATTGATGGATAGGCAGACAGACAGACAGACAGATTGATGGATAGGCAGACAGACAGACAGATTGATGGATAGGCAGACAGACAGACAGACAGACAGATTGATGGATAGGCAGACAGACAGATTGATGGATAGGCAGACAGACAGAGAGATTGATGGATAGGCGGGCAGACAGACAGACAGATTGATGGATAGGCAGGCAGACAGACAGACAGATTGATGGATAGGTGGGCGGACAGACAGATTGATAGATAGGTGGGTGGACAGACAGATTGATGGATAGGTGGGCGGACAGACAGATTGATGGATAGGCGGGCAGACAGACAGACAGATTGATGGATAGGTGGGCAGACAGACAGATTGATTGATGGATAGGCGGGCAGACAGACACATTGATGGATAGGCGGACAGACAGACAGACAGATTGATGGATAGGCGGGCAGACAGACAGATTGATGGATAGGTGGGCGGACAGACAGATTGATGGATAGGCAGACAGACAGACAGATTGATGGATAGGCGGGCAGACAGACAGACAGACAGATTGATTGATGGATAGGTGGGCGGACAGACAGATTGATGGATAAGGCGGACAGACAGACAGACAGATTGATGGATAGGCGGGCAGACAGATAGATTGATGGATAGGTGGGCGGGCAGACAGACAGATTGATGGATAGGCGGGCAGACAGACAGACAGACAGATTGATGGATAGGCGGGCAGACAGATTGATGGATAGGTGGGCGGGCAGACAGACAGATTGATGGATAGGTAGGCGGGCAGACAGACAGACAGATTGATGGATAGGCGGGCAGGCAGACAGACAGACAGATTGATGGATAGGTGGGCGGGCAGACAGTTATACAAACCGTTAAGTAGGCAGACAGACATGTTGGATGGATGGATGGATAGGTAGACAGACAGATGGACAGATAGACAGAATAAATTGTGCTGTATATGGCAGCGTGCTCAGCACTGGGTGATCGTGTGTGTGTGTGTGTGCGTGTGTGTAGGTCAGTTACAGGTTAGCAGTGTGTAACATGAACTGGGACCGGCTCAAAGCTAAAGACTTGCTGGCTCTGTTCAGCTCCTTCAAACCTAAAGGAGGAGCGGTGCTGTCCGTCACGGTAACTCCGCCCCTCATCCTTATCATCATCATCATTAACTACACTAACTGCTCTCTATGTAACTGTGCATTATTAGTGTGTGTGTGTGTGTGTGTGTTAGATCTACCCCTCAGAGTTTGGTAAGGAGAGGCTGAAGGCGGAGCAGACTCAGGGCCCTTTGGAGCTCACCAGCCTCCCAGACGACCCAGATGCAGACACTGAGGATCAGAGGTCACACACACACACACACACACACACACACCTGTATAGATCTGTGTAAAATGCCATCCTACTGATATTTTGCATTCTAATGGCATAATGTTCACTCTGTTAGCTCACTACAACACTGGAGCACTGTGCACCCTACCTAGTGCCCTAAATGCACAGTGTGACACCATTTAATTTGTTGGACAAAATTTGCACTCTACGTTTGTCTTTTCACGTAGATTTAAAATAAAAATAAAAATATCGGCACCCTTTTGGGGGCACTCCCTGAAGCGCATGAGCAACTTGGACGTTAACATTTTTATTTTTAGAAGCAAATATCCACGTACAGCATCGAGTTCAGAAACCACGATCGTAAACAATAACGGCGAATAAAAGGCTCCGATCCTGTCTGCTGTTTCCTGTGTTTTAGGATCTACAGAGAGAAGGTGCGAGATTATCAATTTAAGCGTCTGCGTTACTACTACGCCGTGGTGGAGTGCGACTCGCCCGAAACCGCCGCCAAAATCTACGAGGAGTGCGACGGCTTCGAGTACGAGAGCAGCTGCTCGACGCTGGACCTGCGGTGAGATGTCACACGCTGGCGTGTTGGCCGAGCGAGGAACTGAAAAAAAAAAAACCACGTTGGGGCGTGCTGTTATTTGAAACTAACCGACTTTGCGGTGGATTTCGCTTCGTCACGCTGCTACGTGATTTTGTTTCGCTATAACAGCACGACCCTGGTGTGTTTTTATTCCTTGCTTGGCGAATGAAAGTGAGTCAGGACTCATTAGCGTAGCGTTAGCCGGGATGCGTTAAGTGTAGCTTCATCACGGGTGAGTGCAGTGTTTAATTCTGTGCGTGTTGTGTGAACAGGTTCATCCCTGACAGCATGACGTTTGAAGACGAAGCGAAAGACAGAGCAACGGACGTGGATTTGTCCACCTACAAACCCAAACTGTTCACCTCCACCGCCACCACTACAGCTAAGGTCCGCTAGTCCTGCTCCGCTAGCTACTGTAAACTCCTTACCTCACCTTTAAAGTGACCTGAATTCAGAACGTACTGTATATCGTGAGATGTAGTAGTAGCGTTATGTGAACTAGTTGTACTCTATACGTTCTGTAAGCCAGTGATTGGTTGTTTCTATAACGACACACAGTCTTGTTTTCCGCCAATTCTGGAAAACTCGTAGCGTAACAATAGAAATTCTTCAGGAACACGTTGACACTCCTGAATCGAATTTGTGAGGTCCGACCGCTATGCCGTGTTTCCTGCTCAGGTGGAGTTAACGTGGGACGAGACGGATCACGACCGCATCACTACCCTCAGCAAGAATTTCAACAAGGACGAGCTGCTAAGCATGGACTTCCAGGCCTACCTCGCTTCCTCCAGTGAGGATGAGGATGATGAGGTCGAGGCAGAAGGTGAGCGCCGAAGGTCGCGACCTTCTTATTTAAATCATCACACAGTGAGAGGGGGCAAAAAAAAAACAACGAAAACAGTTGCAGCTCCATCGTGAAGCCGAACCTCTGTTTTCCTCAGTTTGGTGTCAGACTCAAGAAGTGGGTGTGGCCTAAAAGCTGGTGATTCAATGTTCAGACTCCTTCAGATGATCCAGTAATTCCAAGACTTGGTTTTTAATACACTGTTTTAATATTCCTCGAGGCGAACCGTAGCCTTTGAGGTATTTGGTATAATGCTAAACTGGTAGCTACGAGTTTTCCTGAGATGCTAGCTCATCTCATTAGCCTCGTAGCTCCAGGGCAAGAACGAATTAAAACGGCGAACGCGTCTACGTGTTTTGGAAAATAGGCGTGCGTTTAAAACATCTCGGCTAACATGCTAAAGATCTGCGACGTCAGCATGTTTCAGCTGAGCCATTCCTCTGGTGTCCCTCTCAGAGTTGAAGCTGGCGGAGCGTGTGACTGAGGAGGAAGAGGAGAAGAAAGGAGGGAAGAAGGGCAAGAAGGAGGAAGAGCAGATCGCGAAATACCGCCAGCTCCTGCAGAGCATCCAGGATAAAGACAGGAAGGAGAAGGACAAGGACATGGAGATGGAGATCACGTGGGTGCCAGGTACGTCCATTCAGAACGGGAAGGAGTATGGGTGTAGTCGTGTTGTGTTAGTGCTGATGTGTTATTTTATTTATCAGGGTTAAAGGAGAGTGCTGAGAAACTGGTGAAGAAGAAGATGGAGGGAAAAGACAGCAAGACTCCGTGGGAGGAGTTTCTGGAGAAGAAAAAGGAGAAGAAGAAGGAGAAGAGGAAAGGAAAGAAGGTGAATTGGGCATTTTATAGGTTAGATAGTGTATTAGCCCTGCCCCTTTTTCTTTCTACACTATTTACATGTCCATGCCCCCTAACTCTCTGGAACCACCCACCTGACCCCACCCACTCACCCACCTGACCCCACCCACTCCTCCACCTGACCCCACCCACTCATCCACCTGACCCCACCCACTCATCTAAATTCTGTTGGTCACTCTGGAGACCTCCATCTGGTTCTCATCTAGCCGTTTCTCTATGTATTCCTGTGACTCGTTCTACATCTCCGATACTCCAGAACGCGAGTATCGGGGACGAATGAAACGACCTGGACGTGTTCTTGAACTCCCAGAAGTCACTGCGGCAAAACGATAACAGAAGCCCGACCCATAGCTCTAGTGTTAACAGCTTTTGTTTTATTGCTGAATTTGTGTAGAATTATGTCGGACAGTAAAGCAACCGTTTTGTTTTTGGCAGGAAGCCGAGGCCCAGGACGAGACCGCTATCAGCGACGATGAACTTCCTCCTGACGTCGACCTCGACGACCCCTTCTTCTCTGAAGAGCTGGGCGGTGCTACTGGTCAGTCCCAACTGTTCCTCGTACTCTCCTCCGTCTTGTGTTCTCTCTGTGTTTGTGTTTGAACCTGATCCCTCGTGTGAAACAGGGACGGCCCAGAAAGTCAAAAAATCGAAGAAGAGTAAAAAGGTGGAGGAGCAACTAACGGCGGAGGAGGAGGCGGAGCTAGAGAAAAAGAAGGTAAGTGCCAAGCGGTAATTCTGCATCGTTCATGTTGTTCTGTCTTCAATTTGAGTGAAGAATACATTTTTGCCCTTCGTGTCGTAATGGATTCAGAGTTCGAGTATGGGTGTGGTTATAATAATTGTGGGTGTGGTTTCAGGCTGAAATGGCGCTCCTGATGGAGGACGACGACGAGAAGCACCGGCATTTTAACTACGATCAGATCGTGGAGCAGCAGAACCTGAGTAAGCAGAAGAAGAAGAAGCTCCTGAAGAACAACACGCTGCTGGAGGAGGACAACTTCAAGGTCAGAGACCAAAGCTTGCTCAACATTCTTTAGATACTACCGGCTTTAATTACCCTATGATTTATTATCAGACATACAGAGCTTTAAGTCACATCACATGCATTCTGATCAACGATAAAGCTTTATTATTAAATGCTTACCATCTAATGATGTGTGTGTATGTGTGACGAAACAGGTGGACTTGCAGGACCCGCGTTTCCAGGCCATGTTCACGTCCCACCTGTACAACCTGGACCCCTCGGACCCGGCCTACAAGAAGACCAGAGGTACTCGGAGCATCCTGGAGGAGAAGCAGAGACGGAGGGAGGAGCAGCAGCGCGGCCAGCAGGAGGCGCTCCAGAGCCGGGAGAACCCCAGCAGGAAAACAGAGGAGAAAGACAGTGCGGAGACAAGAGAATCGACGGTATCGGTGGCCCCGAGTAAAGCCCTGGACCCGAGTCTGTCTCTGCTCGTCAAGTCTGTGAAGAACAAGACCGAGCAGTTTCACGCCCGCAAGAAACAGAGGACAAAATAGAACATTGTTCGACTTGGTTTTATTGTGCGTGTGTGAACTCATTTAATACAATTTCTGATACACAGGCTTTCCGTACAGGTTTTTAAAGACGTAATGATTTCACCAAAGCGTCCTGTAAAACATTAAAGTCATCCGAGATCTAAAAGTTCGCTGATAAACTCCTTGTTTTGTTTTTTTTTTCCCCTTCACAGAAACCCTAACTTTAAATCGATTTCATTATTTGGAAAAAAAAAAAAAAAGAGTAGTCTGCGGTACAAAATAGTTATTGGGGGCGGGGCTAAGTATGAGCGTATATGCAAATTACTAGAGGATGACGACACTGTAATCGGACACTTATCCCTACAGAAACTCTGCGCTAAGCTAGCTGATTTATTTATTTTTTCTAATATTAGTGATACGCTTCGTGGTTGTTATGGAAACGTTTATAATTTGTCTGGTTTACGCCGGAAACTACGAATCAAAACTTATGGTTTTCGAGTTGAAATGATGCTCGTGTGGACCTGTAGCACTTACGCTAGTTTCACAGAGATTAGTGATGTCAGCAGCTTCTAATTTGCATATTCGTAATTGTTCTCAGATCCTGTCATGTCAAATATGCACATTGTAATACTGCAATAAAAACAAAACACTCCACAAACGTTAACAAGCCCAGAGAAGATGTATGAACTGGGTTTATTTCAGATCGGGTGTGTGATTTAAAGGTGCAGTAAGTAATCCCCCCCTCCCGAAGAAAAACAGATGAAACAATAACGAGTGTCAGTTCAACAGTGGAAAGTTACAAGTAGAAAAAAAAAAATATGTATATATCAAAGCTCATTTATAACCAGGAGTAAACGAAACACGACGTGACGAGCAGCGCAACACATCATCAAGCCCTTCGAGAAACAATGCTGGCGTTTTTAAAACCGAGTGTCAAGGAGCAAGACCTTTCACACCCTGACAAAACAAAATGGCCGACGGAGATTACACCGAGTGACTGCAGCACAAATCGTACGTCTGATACACGACAACGACGAGCACGTCAAGTATAAAAAAGTATCACTTTCACAAAATAAGCACTTTTTATTTCTTACACATACGCAAACGTGTACAAAACGTGACGAATGGGAAATAATTACGAAGTTTGACTACAGCCGAGCGGCTACAACTTCAATCAGTTTTCTTTTCAGGGTAGTGTTCCTACCGCGTGTTTTCAGAAACATTTTTTTTTTTTACCGGACCATAAGCACAAGGCACGACGCAGGAACACGTGGAACCCGACTACACGATGGATCCAGATGGCGCTGTGCGACTCAGCAAGTGAATAGCTCAAAATGAAAACAGCTGGTGCTATTGAAGCCAAGTCTACGAAACCACGAATAAACAAACGCTTAAAAAGTACTGTAATGTAAGCTTCAAGTCGATGGAGGGGAACTCGACAACGAAAACCGTGTGAAATTGTTCGCTAACTAGCCGAGTTAGTTCCTAGCTAGAGCGATCGGTGTTAACGCTGCTGTTCGTCATCCATAACAGTCTTTCTAGACCTGCGAAACAAACCCGAGAGATCGGAAAGGTTACCTTTTCAGCGGATCTCTTTTTGTAGAGTAGCAGGAAATCCGCTCCTAGTTCGTGTCTAGCGTTAGTAAAACTAGAGAGTGAGGACCGTGGTTCGTTAGGACGTACTAGCGCGTCTTATGATGGGCGAGCAAAACGAGAGGACCATAAGGCATTCGTGTGTTATGTTTAAAATGTAGCATGTAGTGTTGTGGTAAAGGGGGCACACTGGTGATTGTCATGCTAGTGATTCGTCTGTAACTTAATGCTTGCTAGCTGCCAGTCAGTAACACCCCTCACCCCCATGAAAGCTGCCAACTTGGGACAAAACTCCGATGTCTAAATTGAGTAGAACACGGTTCTCTGGGGGATTGTCACATGACCTCCGTAAGAAGTCTCTCAGGCATAAAATATGAGCTCGGGTATCTGTCCCCCCTGCACTCCGGTGCCGTTGGTACTGTCCGAGGAGCACTGGAACTGGAAGGTGACCTTCCCGCACTGCACCTCGGTCATCCCTTCTTGGCCGAAATAGCTGAGCTCGTTGCCGTCCAGCACCACGCTGGCCGTGTAGAACGTGTCGGGCTCGACCTGCACCGGGTGTTCGAAGAACACCGGGAACGTGCCGCTGGAGCCGTCCGAGAAGTACTTGACGACAGCGAGGCCCAGCGTGGCACCCTGCCTCTTGAGCTCGATCTTGGCCTGGTACTCGGTCGAGCCGCAGCTGGAGCCGTAGAGGCCGAAGCCGGCGATGAACACGCGCCTGTCCACGGCGAACTGAATGCTGTCACAGCGTCCACGGTAACGCCATTGGTTGCTACGGTAGGCGCACGACTGGAAGCGGTGGCAGCGCTGGGGTGTCAGGCCTTTCCTCGGCTGGCTGACGAAGGGCAGCTCGGGTTTGTTCGCAGCCGTGTGCCACAGGAAGACTGCGTTGGTCTCGGCAAGCGTGAGCAGGCCGCACTGCGCCGCACCGTTTGCGAACTCGTCCAGCGACATTGCCGGGACACGGATGAGGTACAGAGCCTCGCCCAGCACCAGCCTTTTGTTTTCGACAGTGGGTTGGAGTTCGCGGCGTTGGCACTCGGCCTCGGCCCAGCTGAGCGCCGCCTCCAGAACGACTGTCTCGCTGGCATTGAGGGTCTCACGCCGGAGGATGCTCTCCAGAGTGCCTAGGTCGATGTCGCAGAAAGCGTCAGAACGCAGCGCGAGCTCGGCCTGCGCGTCGATCACCTGCCAGCAGCGGCGCGTCAGCTCCGGCTCCTCGAACAGGCAGCTCTGCGACAGCAGCACGCAGGCGTTACGAGCGCTCAGGCTGGTCTCCAGGAACGCCACACAGGCACGCGCCAGGTGAGGAACCATGTATTTCTTGGCGGCATAGAGCGTGGCCAGAACGGTGTCCGCACACAGGTCGATCTCATCACAGTAGATGTATCTGCAGCGAGAAAAGAGGAGGCGGAGTTAAACGAAAAGCATCACACACATAAAATCCACTCACTGCTGCTGGTACTTTCCGCAAACTTTCAAGCGCTACTCTATCAGTTTGATACTCTTCTCTACTCTACTCTTCGGATTCTCACTTGAGCATGGCCAGGAAGGAATGTGGCTCCACATCTGGGATGCGGATCTCGTCCTTATCCTCCGCCAGCTCCCCGTAGAACATGGCGTAGAACACGGAGCTCCCGACGGCCAGGATGTACTGAGAGAGAGAGAGAGAGGGGGGGGGGGGGGGTCATTGTAGGTAAACAGACAGAGACAGCATGTGTAGTTAGTGATTGTTATTTAGTTATAACCACTAAAAACAGCTTTTTCCTGAATAGAGTATCCTTTGTACTCTACAAGCGAGTGCACATAATACTCGTTTCTGATTGGCTGGCCTCGTTGCTTTGAAGTGAATGGTAAAACACTCCTCCACCCTCACCTTGTGCCCCGGCACTCTTTGCGTGCCCCCGGGAGGGCCGACCACAAAGTACACGTCTGCCATCAGCTCATTGTTAAACATGACTGCGTTTCTGGAAACACAAAATTGTAAACAAAACACTGACATTTTTAAACGTAGTAGATTCAGTACACTGCTGTAGTGTGAGACACAATGGGCCTGTGTGTGTGTGTGTGTGTGTGTGTGTGTTTGTACCGCTCTCTGATGGTGGGATAGAGGCCTTGCCAGTTGCAGCCCTGAACGGTGTTGTTGTTGCTGATGTTCTGCTGTTGGTACTGCTGCACCGCCGTAGCCGTCACCGAGGGCAACTTCTTAGCAGCGTAAAGGTCGGCGGCCATTTTGTTGCAGCTGAAAGGTACTCAGGGTGCACTCATGGCCAAACTGTTCCCAGACTTGATGATGAGGAAGAGAGGTACTTCGTATGGTAACGCCGGGTATCACGCTTCACCAAAAAAACCTGAAGCGTCTGGAAAGAGAGAAGAGTACGACTGTTTTAGCAAAGGGGGAAAAAAGAAAGGAAAGGAGGGATGGAAGGAATTTGGGACGGACTGAAGGAATGAAGTCAGGATGAGTTCGAGTCAAGAAGGAAAGACGGAATGGAGTTGGAATGGATGAAGTTAAGTCAGGAGAGAAATAATATATTTAGGAATGCTGGAGGATGGAATGAAGCCAGGAAGGAAGGAAATCAGGGAGAAAGGATGGAATTCAGGAAGAACAGACGGAAGTCAGGACGGAAGTCAGGAAGAAAGGATAAAAGTCAGGAAGGAAGGACGGAAGTCAGGAAGAAAGTCAGGAAGAAAGGATGAAAGTCAGGAAGAAAGTCAGGAAGGACAGAAGTGAGGAAGGAAGGAGCAGTGAACGGTAGGTAGACAAAAAGATCAAGAAAAAAAGTAAATCAAGAATAAGTTCGAAAAAGTGAAGTAAAAAGTGAGGAAAATTAAGAAATCCATCCATCTATCCATTCATCCATCCATCCATCCATCTATCCATCCATTCCATCCATTCATCCATCTATCCATCTATCCATCCATCCATGCATTCATCTATCTATCCATCCATCCATCCATCTATCCATCCATCCATGCATTCATCTATCTATCCATTCATCCATCCATCTATTCATCCATCCATCCATTCATCTATCCATCCATCCATCTATCCATCTATCTATCCATCTATCCTCCTCTGAGTGTGGGAAAGAAAAAAGGAAGAAGTGAAGGAAGGAAACCAGTGATCTCTAATCCGAATAAGCCCCAGAGCCCATGTCCCTCCTGAGAGAGGAAGAAGGAATGAGCCGTTATCTCTGAGGGAATCTCTGCGTTAGTGAGGTTACAGGAGATCATCACAGGATTCCACCACCACTCATCTCCACACACAGGAAACAACAGCCTAGCGTGGCTACCTAGCATCTACACGGCATGACTACAGCAAGACAGTGAACAGAAATACCTCAAATTCGCATTTCTATCAATACAAACATACAGCGATTTATCAAGCCCAGGATGCAGCCAGATGTTCTTCAGATGCGGTGTGACTTACACAGCTGGATTAGCCCGGGATGCTAGCCCGGCTAGCATGTCAACACCAGCTAACATGCTAGCAACATGGTGGAAAACAATAACAAGACCCGCTTCATTTCAAAATAAACAAGAGAAAATACGATCTAACGGGTGTAGAAGAGTGTGTAATATCACTCAGGGGCTTTTATATCACTTCAGCAAATCTTCAAATCTGAAAAGACACTCGAGGGGGAAAAAGTTTCAAGTCAGTTAAAGAGTCTGAAGGCGGCCATCTTTAAGAGGCCCAATCTCAAATCAGCAGGAAGTGCACTTATTAGGGCGCGTGATCCGTCATGTTACAGCGCGTGAAGTGCACTTAGGAGGCAGGATGCAATTCGGGACACATCCTGAATCCCTGCCAAATGAATCTGGCCCACTGACACTCCCTGTATCGGATTTCAGCTGGTTGAGATCATTATTGGAATTTTATATAAAAGTAATGACAAATATTAATGATAAATAAACAATAATCCACTTTAGCGCATAGAGACGGCTGCAGATCCACTGACGCGTCATTTGAGTGCTTTAAATGTTAAGATCATTTTTCAGCTCGTTATATAATTCAGAAAAATACTATCAGAGAAATTCTAATGGTTTCCACTACAAGTACCATTACAATCCATCCCCTAACCATTAAAACCATGACCATTATTGGGCCTTAATGGTATCCACTAGACATAACATGCCACCAATAGAAGGCAACAGATTACCAGGAGATAATTACAGGGATTGTTAGAGTTTCCATTAAAACCAATACAATTCGCGTTATAAGCATTAAAACCATTAGAAATTCTGTGAGTGTTTGTATTGTTGTTGTTGGTTTAAAAATATATATTTTTCTCAAAGCACGGCTCTTGTTTGTGATCTGATCCAAATAATTTAACTCACTGAAAAATCATGCCACTGTGTGCTGTGTGGAACAAAGTCCAGCAGAGGGCGCTGTCTGATCAGTGAATACAGGGATCTGTCTCTCTCTCTCTCTCTCTCTCTCTCTCTCTGTGTGTGTCTCTCTCTGACTCTCTCCCTCTCTCTGTGTGTCTCTATCTG
>JAFFST010053954.1:43513-59387 GCA_022414735.1 Noturus placidus
AGAGGGAGCTATGAAGTGATTAGAGAGAGGAATTTGTTGGCCTGATTGAAAAGGTCCATAAATACGCAGCACGTTGTATTGTCTGTGTGCTGATTTCAATCTGGGCTGTAATAAGTGTTTCCCTGCTCCGCTCTCTGCCATTTAAGGGGTTGTTTGGGGGCAGTTTAGCTCAGGAAATTACCATTGTCCAGCCTTCAATGCTCTTATGGATCACTTAGGAGTAAAATCAAAGCCACTGGTCCAGATGGAGCCTACGGAGGCAGCGAGCATTTCTGCAGCCCAGAATCCCTTCAGCTATAAGAAATAAATAAATAAATAAATAAATAAATAAATAAATTCCAGACTTCCTCAGGCCAGATTTATTTTATGAACTGAAGAAGAAAAAGAAGGGAAAAAAATCTAATATTAGGCTCATTACTCCAATATGTGCACAATAATGTTCTGGCTGTTTATCAGAGCTTTTTTTATTCCTGAACTTTATAACCCTAATTGGTTTTCCGTTATCGAGGCTGATAGTGAGTACAACACAAACTGCATAATAAATAAATACAGTGTTGCTGATGCTGGGTTGAGATTTTTCCACCGCCGTGACAAAACCATAAAACCCCTTCTTGGCTACTTTGGCTAGCCTACTTCGGGACGATCTGGTTTAGCGTAGCCTCTATGAGCCTGTCTGTGAGCCTGTCTGTCAGCCTGTCTGTCAGCCTGTCGGTGAGCCTGTCTGTCAGCCTGTCTGTGAGCCTGTCTGTGAGCCTGTCTGTCAGCCTGTCTGTCAGCCTGTCAGTGAGCCTGTCTGTCAGCCTGTCTGTGAGCCTGTCTGTCAGCCTGTCTGTCAGACTGTCGGTGAGCCTGTCTGTCAGCCTGTCTGTGAGCCTGTCTGTCAGCCTGTCTGTGAGCCTCTCTGTCAGCCTGTATGTGAGCCTCTCTGTCGGCCTGTCTGTGCGCCTGTCTTTGAGCCTGTCTGTGAGCTTCTCTTTCAGCCTGTCTGTGAGCTTCTCTGTCAGCCTGTCTGTGAGCTTCTCTGTCAGCCTGTCTGTGAGCCTGTCTGTGAGCCTGTGTACACTCTTTTCTCATACAGTATCTCTCATTTTATTGCAGTATTATATGGTCTGCACTTATATAGCACTTTTATCCAAAGCGCTTTACACTGTGTCTCATTCACCCATTCACACACACACTCACACACACCAATGGTAGCAGAGCTGCATGCAAGGTGCTAGCTTGCCATCGGGGGCAACTTAGGGTTCAGTGTCTTGCCCAAGGACACTTCGGCATGTGGAGTCATGTGGAGTCATGTGGGCCGGGAATCGACTCGATTAGTGGACAACTCAGTCTATCACCTGAGCCACAGCCGCCCCTAAATTAAATCCGTGTGAATAAGCGCTGATGTGTGTAACCGCGTCCCCTTAAAGCCGTGGCTTTTTATCAGTGTATCTGTTATGTGTGATGTATAGTGTGTAGGTACACGAGTCAGGATTGTAAATGGAAAGGAATTGGCAAGTTTTAATCATCCGAAAAGTAAATCAATCGCTGCGTTTTTTTAAGAAGCTCATAGACAGTTAGCCGTCCTTAAGTTTTCGAATTTCACACTGAAAAGTTTGAATTTCCACTTCATCTGCCGTCTCTTTTTCCCGTGTTCAGCAGTCAGGTTTTTTTTTTATATGTCTGTGTGTGTTTTTTTTTGGACTAGTTCCAACTTTTCAATGTAGATGTGATGCTTTCTGGCAGGATTACCTTCTTGATGTTTAACTCTGTCATGTACCTGTCATAGATTTATGGATTCATGTTCGTTTTCTTTTTCTTCTTTATGTGTGTGAACGTCCCACGCCCAATGTTTTGTAGCTGCATTGCAATAATATTAATACAGAGTCTTTTCTGAGAAATTGAACACGTCTGAGAGATAAAGTTGACTGGCTTCATTTGTTGTGCTTTCACGTAGTCTGATTAAACACTTAACATCTAAGCGCTAGCTAGCTAGCCAGCTACAAGGTTTCCGTCACTCATCGGCTAGTTTAGTGCTAGGTGTTGTGCGTCGTCCTTTCGAAACGAAGTCGACGCTCACGTCGTTTTTAAGATCACGAGTGAATTTTCGTGAAACTCGATAAAAAATATCGATTTATACGTTCTACAGCACGTCGGGTCGGAATCCGATCCACGTCGTCCCTTGACGCTAATCCGAGCTTAATCAATAGCGAGCTCTGTAAGACGTTGTTGTGGGTTTATATTTATCTCTTCCTTCATAAATTCAGTCAGGCATTCGTCAAAATCATGAAATGTTTCTTCAGCTATTTCCAGCCAAGCCGAAACTGATAAGGCATTGGACCGAGGTTAAGCTACATCAGTCCAAATGGAAAGGGATTTCGATGTTTTAATCTTTTTATCTCGTTAATCTTTTGAAAAGGAGGCGCACTGTGGCTTAGTGGTTAGCATGTCCGCCTCACACCTCCAGGGTCCGGGGTTCGAGTCCCGCCAGGGCCATGTGTGGGCGGAGTTTGCATGTTCTCCCCGTGTGTCGGGGGTTTTCTCCGGGTACTCCGGTTTCCTCCCCCAGTCCAAAGACATGCATGTTAGACTGATGGGCGTGTCTAAAGTGTCCGTAGTGTATGAATGTGTGTGTGAGTGTGTGTGTGATTGTGCCCTGCAATTTACTGGCACTCTGTCCAGGGTGTACCCCGCCTTGTGCCCGATGCCTCCTGGGATAGGCTCCAGGTTCCCCCGTGATCCTGAAAAGGAGTAAGCGGTTGAAGATGGACGGATCTTTTGAAAAATAAATAAATCCGCATCGTAAAATAAAACCGTTCTTCACGCGTCACTTCAGCCTGAACGCTTTAAACGTGACGCTATTTTAACCAGTCATTTCGTGTCACTTTATTTATAAACCAAAGTGCCTCACAGTAATATCTAATAATAAATACCAGGCGGAAAATAATTTATTAGCCTAAATTTTAAAAAAAGAAGAAAGAACCACGCGTGACTGGATAGACTGGATAAAAATAGACCAGATGCTCCAGACGTCAGGGAGGTTCAAACGCCGGCGAAAAAGGAGTACGTTCGTAAATTAGATTTAGAAATGTCTACTGTAGTAAACTGTTCCAGTCTTAGGAAAAGCATCAGAAAAGCTCCGCTTGCCTTGAAACTTTACCAAGGAAAGGTTAAAAGCTAGCGTTCGGTGGATCTTTAAAGGAACACTCGACTCTGTCCGAGCCGTTCTTGTTTTTGTCGCGTACGTGATTAGCGTTCGCTAGAATTTCAATACGTTTCCCTGCGCTGAGGAATACTTGTAATACAAGTCAGCTGTTATATAATCGAGGTTGTGCAGATGTTCACCTCTGTCAGTAAGGCAACTGAAAAACTCTCACTGTGCTTTCTTATTGGTTGAATGAATAGTGTAGGAATTATTATTATTATTATTATTATTATTATTATTATTATTATTATTATTATTATTATTATCCATCCATCTCCAACTCCTTTATCAGGGTCATGGGGAACCTGGAGCCTATCCCAGGGAGCATGGGGCACAAGGCGGGGTACACCCTGGACAGGGTGCCAGTCCATCACAGGGCACAATCACATACACACTCACACACATTCATACACTATGGACACTTTAGACACGCCCATCAGCCTAACATGCATGTGTTTGGACTGGGGGAGGAAACCGGAGTACCCGGAGGAAACCCCCGACACACGGGGAGAACATACAAACTCCGCCCACACATGGCCCTGGCGGGCCTCGAACCCCGGACCCTGGAGGTGTGAGGTGAACGTGCGCCCCTTATTATTATTATTATTATTATTATTATTATTATTCAATATTATTATTGAACGAATGTCCAAATCTGTACATTTCGCCCTTTCAGGGATGGAGCTACTTTTCATTGGAAGATTTTGTGTCCAGAAATATTTGTATGTTGGATAAATTGGTGTGGTGTTTCCATCCAAAATCAGATGTAGGAATTACAGGACTTTATATGTGGCATCGGCCTTTTTTAAAGTGTCAAAAGTCCCAACCAATCAGAGAACTGGCTGCTCTGCTGTTCCATGGCCAGGTGTGCATTATTCCCTCATTATGCCACTCACAGGCACAGTACAGCAGATTAAAAGGTCTAGAGGTGGCTCAGTGGGTAAAGGCTCTGGGTTACTGATCAGAAGGTCAGGAGATCAAGCCCCTGTTGGGCCCTTGAGCAAGGCCCCTTAACCCTTAACTGCTCAGTTGTATAAATTAAATTAATGTAAGTCGCTCTCTATAAGGTCGTCCGCCAAAATGCCGTGAATGTAAATGTAAGTCCAAAGAGGTGTGACTGGCAGTGAAGCAAGCCATCGTTAGCCTGACAAATCAAAATCAACCCATCAGAGAGATAGCAAAAACATATTTGATACATTCTTAAAAGCAACAGAATGCACTGGTGAGCTCAGGGACACCCAAAGGCCTGGAAGGAAAAATCTGGATGTTTTTAAATGAATTATGCCTCAAAGGGTGCTTTATACACACACACACACACACACACACACACACACACACACACACAAAGCAATTATCACAACCTCAATAATACCCAAAGTTTTGGCTTCTCAACATGTTTAAAGATACTCCTCTAAATGTAGAGGCTTTAATTGTTATTATTATTATCCATCCATCCATCTTCAACCGCTTACTCCTTATCAGGGTCGCGGGGAACCTGGACTCTATCCCAGGAGGCACCGGGCACAAGGCGGGGTACACCCTGGACAGGGTGCCAGTCCATCGCAGGGTACAATCACATACACTCTCACACACCCATTCATACACTACGGACACTTTAGACACGCCAATCAGACTACCATGCATGTGTTTGGACTGGGGGAGGAAACCGGAGTACCCGGAGGAAACCCCCTATTATTATTATTATTATTATTATTATTATTATTATTATGGGATTGACAGGAACCGGCCACAATCTGATCCTGGATTCTGATCAGAGTCTGAAAATGAGGTTTCTTTAACTCTTACACACACTCTCCTCCATCACTCTCTCCTCTTCCTCTCGGCTCGTCGTGGGACGTTATTTATGCTCCGAGCGCGCTCTGGGACGTCGGAGTCTCCCGGCATGGGACTGCCAAACTGATTTAAAACCATCCTTTGTCTTGTGGTTCCTTCCTGTGTGGTATCCACCGCTTTCTGATTTCAGAGCAGCTCGAACGGGACGGAAAACGTGCGGGAGTAGCAGGAAAAGCCATTACATTCAATTACGTGACCTTGAACACGGGATAAGCGCACTTTATCTTACAGGTAACGGAAGAGATTATGGACGTATAATCCCCCATTCATCATGTTATCACAGTTAACTAACACACAAAGGTTCCCAGCCCGCGAGTGTTCCATTGTTGTTGTTGTTGTTGTTGTTTTTATTATTATTGTATTGTTCACCGTTTTTCACAACGTATAATCCCACATAAATCAATTGCAGCAGCTGTCAAGAAACTTCAAAAACAAATAAATACACCAATGTGGTTCTCACAGACCGAAGACTCATCTTAATAATCAGCTCATGAGTAGAGATAAAGCGTTCTAAAAGAAAGAGAGAGAGAGAGAAAGAGAGAGAGAAAAAGAGAGAAAAAGAAAGAGAGAGAGAGAAAGAGAGAAAGACAAAGAGAGAGAGAAGAGAGAGAAAGAGAGAAAAAGAGAGAGAGAGAGAAAGAGAGAGAGAGAAAGAGAGAAAAAGAAAGAGAGAGAGAGAGAGAGAGAGAGAGAAAGAGAGAGAGAGAGAAAGAGAAAGAGAGACGCAGAGAGAGAGAAAGAGAAAGAGAGAGAAAGAGAGAAAGAGAGAGAGAGAGAGAGAGAAAGAGAGAGAGAAACAGAGAGAAACGACTGTTTATTGCTGCTATAATATAAATGAGAACAGGAAATAACTTGTCTTTTGGACGTTCCACAGCATTAAAATTACTAAATAATTAAATAAAAAGTTTGAAGTTTCAGTCTTTAATAAATGAAAAATGATAAACGACGACACACAGAGTAACTCCGCTTCATCGCATAACCTCGCCACACAGGATTTTCTCATCAAATAAAAAGTCTCTCTTCACCTATACCGTGTTTCTCACATGGATGTTCTAATCCGACTCGATTTACCCTTGAAGTTCTTCCCAGAAGAACCTCATTATGAAGCTACAGTAAGAACTACGTCATAGTTATCTGCTTTCTTAATGACTTTTGTTGCTATAAAAAGCCATAAGACGATACGCTGAGAATGTATAATGTTCTTTATATAATGTTTCTCATTATTTACAGAAGTAGTCTATGTTTTTTGTTTTTGGCTCAACGGACTGATCTATTTTTAGGCCTGAACTATTGAGCGTTTTGCCAAAGTCAATTAGAAGTCTATTACAATGAAAGCGTATTTAACGGGATAAAGAGACAAATTAGCCGGACTAACGGCACGCCTCTCTCTTTATCTGACGGGCCATATTCATAGGTAATAATGCCGCGAGCATGGGAACCATTGTGGTGTAGAGGGTCAAAAGTAATGGAGGCCCTGTATTCATGGGACGGGTTGAGTTCTGCCCCACTGCATTGTCTGCGTGTGTTCGTGCATGTGTGGGGGATTTCATGGAAAGGGAGTGACAGTTTCAGTTGGCTTTTAAAGGGAAATTGTCCCAGCGTTCTTTTCAAATGGACCTCTTTGTTCGCCTGGATAAGGAGAGAGAACGACAGACGGTTGGGCAGCAGGCCTAAGGTGCATCGTGGGATACGGGTACGGATACGGATGGGACATGCCCCTTGTGCCTGGCGCAATCCCTGTTTTTCTTTAAAGCAGGGGTCTTCAACAGGGGGTCCGTGACCCCTAGGGGGTCCGCGGAGGTACTGCATGGGGGTCGCGAAAGTTTTGGTACCAGTTTGATATAACACAATTTCATACAATATATATAATTAGGGGGTCCCCGCTACATCTCGCCATCAGTTTGGGGGTCCTTGGCCTGGAAAACTTTGAAGACCCCTGCTTTAAAGCGAGAGTTTCTTTAAAGCGACAGTAAATCAGCATCAGTCTTCGGCGTAATTCCTTTACAACGGGTTGGCTCGTCTGTCCATTCACGTTCCTAAACGTGCAGCGTGTTCTCGACTCGTGAATACCCAATAAAGAGCCCATTATTTTTCGCTAAATCGGCTCGGAAGAAAAGAAGTTCGAAATCTTTCTTCGTTTCTCGACGTCTCTGCCATCTGTGCCACCGTCCCTCCATCTCCGCCTCCCTGAATAGGATAATTGAGTGTCGAATATGCTCAAGAACGAACTGGCAAGCTTTATCTCCTCCTGCATCTGCCCTATTGATCCCTCGCCGCCCTCCTCGATGTATTTACACACACTCAATTAAACCGCTATAATCCCATTGAGCAACAACAGGCCTATCCATCTCCTTCACACAGATAAACCCGCGGCGACCGCACGGCCACAAACAGCGTCCAGCGTCGGCAACAATAGACGGACGGGGATATTGTATCGCTCTCTCCGAGCACACCAGCGCTCCATTGAGATGAAAGTAAGCCCTGCCCTCATCCCACCCCCCGACTCGGGGTGTGTGAGGAACAGCTGTTGAAAAGCCTACAGCACATTTGTCTGCCATTGTTGCCGGTCACCTCAATGCACATTCAAACAAATGTCTCGGTCCATACATGGCCATTTCTGTGGCTGAAAGAATCGACAAAGCGAGTCAAGGAGGGGGTTTGGGGAGTGACGATGGCTTTTGTGAGGCACTTGATGTCCGCTGAAGCTTTTCAGAGTCTTCATGATGATATCAGCGCTTTTGAAATGGGAATCTAAATAGGGATGATTGCAGGGTGCATGCTAATAGGGGCAAAGCTAGAAAGGTTTGGGATTATTTAGCCTCAACACGCTGCTTTACAGGGGCGCACGGTTTCTTAGTGGTCAGCAGGTGCGACTCACACCTCCAGGGTCGGGGGTCCGAGTCCCACCGTGGCCCTGTGTTTGCGGATCCCGCATGCTCCCCCCGTGCTGCGTGGGCTTCCTCCGGTCCAAACACATGCATGTTAGGCTGATTGGCGTGTCCAAAGTGTCCGTAGTGTATGAATGGGTGTATGAGTGTGTATGTGATTGTGCCCTGTGATGGACTGGCACCCTGTCCAGGGTGTACCCCGCCTTGTGCCCGAAGGCTCCAGGTTCCCCGCGACCCTGAAAAGGATAAAGTGGTAGATAGATGGATGGATGGATGGATGGATGAATGGATGGATGGATGGATGGATGGATGGATGGACGTTGCTTTACAAGTTGAGAACATTTCCAGGTGCTCTGAGAAATCTCTATATAGCCTCATTGGAAATATATTTACTGAAAAAAATGTTGACGCGTTCGATACTTATTTCCCCCGCTGTATGAATAAAAGGTTTGATTAGCTACATTTACTGACGCCTTAATCTTTAGCGAGCTAACTCAACATAAGCCTGTTAGGCGTTCTCTTTTCCAAGCGGACATTCACAAACACGCCGATACAAAATTGGGACCTTGATGGAAACGTTCCCGCAAGGTTCTACAAACACTGTGCTCTAACGTATCTTTCTGAGCTGTTCCAGAACCATTAGAGAACATTTAGGCGACAGTGTAACCGTGGGAAAACTGTACTAAATCACAAAAGAACAACTTTTGACCGGCGGCGAAATATTGCGACTTTCCCCTAAACCTACTACACACGAAGTCTTCCCAAAGGAGTTTTTGCAACGTTCGACCGGAAAATCCGTGAAGTTCTTGTTTGTAGAGAAAACGTGATTTAAAGACCGGCCTTCGACATCAAAACGCGCTGCTTTTGTTTAGCGTCGGCGATGTTTTCCTCTCGCCGTGTTGCATCCGCGTTATTTCTGTCATGGTGCCACAAATCAGAACATTTAAACAAGGAGTTTGAACTGCATGTAAACCAACTCAATAGAAAACAATGACATCTTCATTTCCAAACATTTTCCAACAGTTATCGCTAAAACACACACACACACACACACACACACACACACACACACACACAAACATGAAACAACACAAACAAACCCCAAATTATTTTGTTTTTCAGGATTTTTTTTGTTCCTGTTATAAGACCGTTCTGCTTCATAGCTCGGTTGTCCAACTCTTACCCACGGACTGAAACGAGACGTCCATGGACGTCGATTATTGAGTCAGATTGGCCTGCCTTAAATCTTAAATTGGACTGTAAAAATACACTATTATGTACCACACTGATTGGGCCCTTAAATGTTATTTATTTTGGTCCGTATTAAGTTGACATCTTGTACACAGTCGACTCTGGGCAGAATCTAGACATCCCATTAACATCTGGCAAAAACATCCTTTTTAACGTCTTTTGTGAACCACTGGGCGGGTCCTTAATGGTGTGATCCAGTCTTTAATGCAAACGGAATGTTCCACTTACTTACTGTACGAACAACATAATGGGGGGTGGGGTGGTGTGGGGGTGGGTGGGTGTGTGTGTGTGGGGGGGTGAGATTACACAATTACACATAATCCATAATGTGAAGAATTGTCATTGTTCGCCTCCTTTATGGCTCCAGTCGCTAGTTTAAGGGCGAAAGAGAAACCAGATGAAACGTTTACATCACTGGCATCTGAAAAATGGCTCTTACACCATCGACGTTGTTATTACTTCATTTGAGTTGGAATTCCATCAATGGCGATGTGGTCTGTGATCCATCAACCAACGCTGGCAAACAGGTCTCTACATCGACTGCTGCTCTGTTTGGGTTAGCGCGGCTGCAGAGTCAACCTTCCTGATTGCACCGGGATGGAAAAGTAGTGAGAGCGTGACTAATTAAAAACAAGAGATAAGGTCTGTTTAGCTCATCCGAAACAGAAAGGTTTTAGAAGTTTGGACTGAGCGCATCTGCTCCCTTTTTCTTTTTTTTTTTCCCTTTTTTTTTTGGTGCCCTAAAAGCTTTCATGGGACTTTTGTACAAACTGAATGGAATTTTATTGTATGTTAAACGTGATTTAGTGAATTGTCGGGTCTGTAATTGACTAGATAGTTCTGGTTTTAGCCTGGACGTCCCAATTGACTGACAATAGAAAGAGAAAGAGTGAAAGCACAATGGATGAGTCCATTATACACTAAAATGAACCAAGCCAATGAATAACAAAGAAGGCTTTTTATTAGCCGTTGCAGTGCCAGCTGTTACACCTGCCGCGTCCTAATCCTAAAACTGCACTGGGACTAGACCGCTAGCAAGACTTTCTCTTTTTTTCTTTTGTTTTTTCTTTCTTTCCCAAAGTTAATTCGTTACTCATTAATAATAAATGAGCTTTTAAAGACAAATCAGCGAGATTCATCCTCCTAGGTTAATTAAATGCTCCTAGAGTAGAGTCAAACTTGATTAGACTGTGTTAACATTTAACATATTTGAGACATTTTAACCACGTCTGTACAGTTTGGTGCACTTAAGTTACAACAGGTCACCAACTTTGCGAGTAAAAGGATATTTTCTGAACAACAGGTGTATGGATAGGCATGGGTTTAGACTTTTTAGCGTTAGGATTGTGTTAGGCATGGGCAGGGACAAGGGTGATGGTTGGGTTTGGACTTCAGGTAGGGTAAAGGATTGGGGTAGCGTTAGACAAGTGATTGGACTAGGGTTAGGGTTATAGTTACATTTATTCATTTAGCAGACGCTTTCATCCAAAGCGACTTACAAATGAAAGCACACTCACACACCAATGGTAGCAGAGCTGCCATGCAAGGTGCTAGCTTGCCATCGGGGACAACTTAGGGTTCAGTGTCTTGCCCAAGGACACTTCGGCCGGGATTCGAACCACCAACCCCACGATTAGTGGATTAGTGGACAACACGCTCTACCGACTGAGCGACAGCCGCCCGGCTTGGTCTGGGGTTGTGCTAGGGTTGGGCTAGGGTTAGTGTTAGACTCGGGCAGTGGTGTCCATTCCTATCCAGAAAAGGCCAGCATTGGTGAAGGTTTTCATTCCAACCAAGCAGAAGCCACAGTCTATTGAAAGCCAACTAATTAAACAGTTGGGTCCTGCTTGATTGGAATGAAAAACCTGCACCCACACCAGTCCTATTCAGAGAAGATTGGACACCTCTGGTCTAGGATTAGGATAAGGCCAGTAATAGGGTTAGACTAGTGTTAGAGTTGGGCTAGGGTTAGGAAGGGTTGACATAGGGATAGGGTTGGCCTAGGGTTAGAGTTGGTCTAGTGTTGTGCTAGGTTTGGCCAGGGTGAGAGTTGGTCTAGGGTTAGGAAGGTTGACATAGGGATAGGGTTGGTCTAGTGTTATGCTAGGTTTGGCTAGGGTTAGAGTTGGTCTAGGAACCAACCCTGATCCTGGAGTACCCCCTGTCCTGCACATCTACTTAACAGCCTTTCCTGAGTTGAAGTGTGTGTTAGAGCAGGGAAAACACTACAATGTGCAGGACAAGGGGTACTCCAGGAACAGGGTTGGGTACCTGTGGTCGAAGGTAAGGGTTGGTCTAGCACTGTGTTAGAGTTGGATTAGGGTTAGTGATGGACTAGGGTTAGGGCTCAGATAATGTTAGGGTGACTTGGTGAGGGTAAGTCAAGGAATTGGTTAAGTTTAGAGGTGGCCTAAGATTGGGGTTGGTCTAGGGTTAGGGCTAGAGTTGGTGTATGATTGAATTAAGGTTTGAGAAGGGCGAGGGTTAGGATCAAAAATGGGGTTAGGTTAGCATTGGATTAATGTTTGAGTTGGGCTAGGGTTAAGTTTTAGGTGTAGGATTTGCATATTTTTTGTCTACAAGTCAATAGAAATACCTCACCGAGATAGTAATATAAGACACTTAGAGTAGAGTATGTATTGTGTGTGGTCGTCCGTAGCCCCAGCCCTCGCTCTTCTGTAACTCGCTCTGTAGCCAGACTTGTTCAACCCCGCACTCGCTGTCCTGATTACTGAGAATGATTTGTGTAGAAGGACGCGTTCTCTGTCTGCCTGTTTCTCGAACATTCTCCACTCGCCTCACTTCCTGGCTTTTGCAGTCTCTTTTTGCTGTAATGCTCTTTTGTGTAGTGTGCCTTTGGGTTTGCCTCATTCGAATTAAAAATGACGTTCTTGCTATGCTTGCATTAACTTTTCTCATGACCAAACCTCCCGCCCAATGCATGCCCAACCACCCTACCACCCCCCCCCCCCCCCCCCCCTCTCTCTCCCTCTCTTCGTGTTGACAGCCGATGCTAAGCTGTGATCTCACCACTTTAACAGATTTGGAGCAGACGAAACATCGAGGGGCGTTTTCTCCCCATACAGCACCCTTGGGACATGTGGAGAGGACCATGCTGTCAGCAACAACCAGGGAGAGAAAGAGAACAAGAGGGACAGAGAGAGAGAGAGAGCGAGAGAGAGATGGGAGGAGTGAGTGTGTGAGATGGTAAAGAAGGAGCGAAAACTTCAGCTTAATCCTTTCAGGATATGTGTGGGGTGCAGCAGCTCCTCCTTGGTCTGTGTGTGGCGGCCATGTTCTTACATGAAAGAGTGACCCGGAGTCCCTCGTGGCCCTAACGAGCTGAACGAACTGCCTGGCTCTTATTTTAAGAGGCTGACCTAAGACTCCTGCGGTTTCCGCACTCTGCCGAGGGTGTTTGACCCGCCACCAATGGGTGGAAAAGATGGCGCAAACGTACCGCCATTAATTTTCCCCGCTTTGATTGGTGTTCCTGTTTTTTTATGATGCTGTGAACAATTACAGCTGAAAGTAGCAGGCAATGAAACTCGCTAGACTGCAGCAGGCCGTTCCATCGGTCTCTGTGCACGTGCGGTTTTTATTTTAATTACTGTGGAAGAAAAGCAGTGCAAATGACTTTATCAGACTAATTAGTACGCCTTAGTAAAAATGTTATACAAGAAAAGTGACAACAAAACACTTACATATGCGTCGTGGAGGGCGTTTCTTTTTTTTTTTTTTTTTTAATTCTCCGGAGAAAGCTGTTAGTTATGTGGTTTAGGAACAAAAATATATATATAGTTCAAACAACAACATGGTTAAAGGTTCTGCTACATTTGGATACTTATTTCTTGGCAGCGCTAGAAAGGGTTTATTTATATTTTTATATAAATGTCAATAAATTGCTCCGGAATTACACTAAAATCCTTTTCACAATTAAGGAATAAACACAACGGGGTGTGCCGTTATAGGAAAAGGAGTTTCTGCTCCGCCCCTTCTAACCCCACCCAACACTTTCCAATAACAGCACATGCCAAAGTGTTTTGTTCCGCCTATACCACAGCAATTTGCCAACGTTTACATTTTTGTTTTATCGATTAAAGAGCAGCATTTTTCTATTTATATATATTTATATATATAATAGCAGATATTGACCTCACCAGTCTTTCTATCTATCTATCTATCTATCTATCTATCTATCTATCTATCTATCTATCTATCTATCTATCTATCTATTTATCTATTTATCTATCTATCTTTCTATATCCATCCATCCATCCATCCATCCATCTTCAACCGCTTACTCATTATCAGGGTCACGGGGGAACCTGGAGCCTATCCCAGGGGGCATCGGCACAAGGCGGGGTACACCCTGGACAGGGTGCCAGTCCATCACAGGGCACAATCACATACACACTCACACACCCATTCATGCACGACGGACACTTTAGACACGCCAATCAGCCTAACATGCACATCTTTGGACAGGGGGAGGAAACCGGAGTACCCGGAGGAAACCCCCGTATATTGAAGTTAATAAGTTACAAGTTAATATGTTACTGAGAAACTGCAAAGCTGTTGATTTTATTGTCATGGACAACTGAAACTTCCCCATGGAGCGGCAGCCATCTTGGATTTCGGTTGAACCTATAAGCCACAGTTTCTATATCTCGGTTCAGGATGTTAAAGTATCCTTAATCCTTTCCGGATAGTTTCGTTGTTTATTTTTCAAAATACAGCTTTTTTTTTTTCAGACACGATAAAGTTTATATCTTTAACCGATGGTTACATCTAGCAAGATGCTCAAATACGTCACGCTAGTTAGTTAGCTCATGCTAAGGAGGTGCATTTGAAGGGCAAAGGCTCTGCAATTATTAATGCTATTTAGAGTAAGTCATGTATTTATGGAAAAGATACAGGGTGAGACAGACATCATCCATTACTTAAGCTACCTCAGTTGTTGCTCCAGTGCAAGACTAAAGAAGGAAACGTCAGACAGCAAACACGTCTTGGCTGATTTAACTACATTCGGAGTAAAGGAAAAATTGCGCAAATTTCATATTTGGCTGAACTATTCCTTCAGGACAGCTCCAAGACGTGAGTGCCAGGATGACTTTGGTTACAGTGAAGAGGACAAAGTATGTCAGGGAGGACCAAGAAGTCATAAATACAAATGTCCAGAGATGCGGTCAAGCAATATTAGCGCAGGCATAGGTCTCGTGGGCTTAGACGGCTTTAGGACTCTGTTTCTGTCATGGCCAGTGTGGAGCCTCGGGTTTGGCGTGTCTCTGCGTGGACACACCAGCCTCCATCCGAGCCCCATTAGACATGTGAAAGCTCCACAGTCTGAAGGGTGGCAGCACTCGTAGCATTCATGACCACGTTCTTCCATAAAATCATAAGACTCACTGTCCATTTTTCATTCCGTCCGTCCGCCTGAATAAAAAAGAGCGGATCAAAAACAAAGCAGAGTTTGTTTTTTTTTTGTTGTTGTTTTTTTTTTGTTTACCGTTACTGAGACTTGTTAGGGTTAGCGGAGCCGACATGTGAACGGAGTGACGAAGATCGGCAGCGGGGGGAGACAAAAAAAAAAAAAACGCTGAAGGAATGGAAAGAAGCTGAAATCTGACATTTTACAGAGAGAGGATTAAAAAACGGGGAGCAGGATGAGAGGGAAAGAGCGAGAGGCAGACAGAAAGAATAAATGACATAGAAGGGGGAAAAAAGACAGAAAGACTGGAAAAGAAAATTCCAGAGACAAGCGTTAGGCCCGTGTCTCAGACCTGTGCACATGGAGGGATGTTGTACGCCACATTGAGTAGAAACGACGCGTTCGGACCGACGCTCCTGAGACTCAAACACGGGGCTTTCTAATAAATGTAAAAGCCATTAGTGCGCCCCAGAGCACCACGGGAAGGCCCGCCGCCCGCCGCTGTGTCCTGCCATAAATTTTTCAATCAGTGCATACAATAAAGAAGAGAAATTGAATTCTGCGTCCCGAGGGAGCCTTCGGACTTCGCAGTGTTGGCGATTTCCTGAAGGAAACGCGGAGGGAAAGGAAGGAAATCCCCTGGACCGAGGCAAGACGGGCTCAGCCCAGGGTCTCCAAAAACGTTTGAAACAGGAGTGTTTTAGATAAAGGTGGGGTCAGGACACTTTTTCTGAATATTTGCTGAAGTTTCGTGCCGTGTTCCGGCAGCATCGTATGAAAAGTCTGTTCAGAGACGAAACTCTTTGTGGTCTTTGTGGTGCTGCAGGCTGTAAACAGGAGAAACACGATATCGATGTGGACCACCAACGTGTAAATAATCAGAGTTCAGAAAGCTCCTCCTGTTCCACTCGCATTCTGGAGTGATTCAGAGGCAGAGAGTAAAGCTCTGGAGAACAGCTCTCCTCTACTACATGTCACGCATCACATTTATTTCACACCCAATGTGTGGACTTTCATATATTATCTATATATATATATATATATATATATATATATATATATATATATATATATATATATATATATATGACTTTCATATATTATCTTATTTGAATTTAACATCCTTAAAGATAAGAAGTTAAGAACTCTGAACTCTTCCAAGAACAATTTTTTTAACAAGTGTACGTAATTATTTTTCATTCATATCCCATCCATCCATCTTCAACCGCTTACTCCTTTATCAGGGTCACGGGGAACCTGGAG
>JAFFST010053954.1:61558-71558 GCA_022414735.1 Noturus placidus
GTGTGAGGCGGACGTGCTAACCAATAAGCCACCGTGCGGCCCTCCCTGAATGATTATATATATATATATAAAGCTGATGCTGATACAAAGAGACTAATGATAAAGCTTCTCCGAGCACACCCCCAGTATGATTGCAACATCAGGTGTGTTTCTTGCAGTAAACACTGACTGGTTAAGGTGGATCTTAGAAGTTTCTGACAAGGAATTAGGTGACCCTATTCATCTCCTCCCAAAACATAGTGATAGCTGAGCTTGAACAGAGAAGTGGTCCACGTGGAATGTAAATAATGTGGCCATATGGTAACATTAGAGCAGATCCTTTAGACGTTAATGATTCACTGCTCATCCACCAAGCACACCCACTTTAACCCTAACAGACCGGCGGTTGTTACCAACTGTGGGATAAATATTTGCAGGGTGGGTGGTTGTTTAATCCCAGGTTAGAGGGTTGTCGCTGATAATCGACTGTAGCAGTGCTTATTTATAAAATAATCTTATCAGAATGAATTCGTGCTGCATTGCCACAGAACATTGCTACAAATCATCACTAAATTCAGCTGGCACTGTTGCGGGTTTTTTTTCTTTTCTTTTGGTAATATTTTTGAGTTTTTCTGTAATATATTACATTTTTCCTAAATCTCATTACACTGCTATGGAAACGCCCTGAACCCTATTTCATGAGGAGACGAAAGTTAATCTTGCCCTAAAGAAAGCCAAAAATGTGCTCATGCAGGAAAAAACTTGAGCTGGTTACATCGTTAGCCTAGCCAGCAAACTAATTTAGCATAACTTGTTGGTTTGACATGAATAACTCACAACACGGCCAGTGAAGGAGGGAGAGGGGGGATGTCAACTGTTCTGATCCCAAAACGCTAGCAGGGTTTCTAGCAGCGTGAGGAAAAGGTGAAGTATTACAGGCTGATAAAGGCTTTTCTGTGATTTACGAGAAGGAGGAAATGTTAGTCGATATTTGGCTCAATATTCAGTCCATCTCCTTCTCTAGGACTGACAGGCATTGAGGCCACACCTCTTTTACTGATACTGACAGGCACTGAGGTCACACCACCTTCACTGGCACTGAGACGGACTGAAGCAAAACCAGCATCACTAAGACTGACAGGTTTTGAGGCCACACCTCTGTCAATGATACTCACAGGCACCGAGGCCACACCCACTTCACTAGGACTGACAGGCAGAGAGGTCACACCACTTTCTTTGGGATTGACAGGCACGCCTAATTCATTAGGACTAACAGGCATGGAGGTCACATCTCCTTCAGTAGGTCTGACAGACATTGAAGCCACACCTCTGTCACGAAGACTGGTGGGCACTGATGCCACACCTTCATCACTAAGACTGATGGGCATTGAAAATACACCACCTTTTCTGTCATTGACTGGCACACAAGCCATGCATACTTCATTAGGACTAACATTTATTGAGGCCACGCCTCATTCTCTGAGACTGACAGGCACTGAGGCCACGCCTCCTCAACTGAGAATGAAAAGATGACATGTAGTTATGTCCCATTTACTCCCTCGTATACACTGTAAAGACCTGTTTAACAGCTTAGAGGCTTTGGAAAGTAGCTGTTAGAGTCCTCTAGCTTCTTTTGTTTGATAATCAAAGGATGCAAACAAAGGGTTTAAGTGATTTTTTAGAGGCTTATGCCGCCTGTGAGCCGTGCAGCGGCGCGCCAAGTGTCGGGACACACACGGTGCAGTGGAGGGATAATTTAATCCGGGTTGTAAATGAGTTCCGTCTGGATTTTGTGTGTGTGTGTGTGTGTGTGTGTGTGTGTGTGTGTGTGTGTGTGTGTGTGTCCGTTTTTTTTCATCGTGCGAGTTTCGTTATAACCTGTGAGAGGTTGCCCTGGTTTACAGATGAGGAAATGCTGGTGTGTGTGTGTGTGTGTGTGTGTGTGTGTGTGTGGGTGTGTGTGTGTGTGTGTGTGTGTGTGAGAGAGAGATAGAGAGAGAGAGAGAGTTCTCTGCACACTGTGAAATAGTGCTATAGTTTGCAGAGCATGACATAAGGATGCAGGATCAGAATTCTCCGCATGCATTTGTTAATGGAGCTTCCATGGAATGGACTACCTACACACACACACACACACACACACACACACACACACACACACACACATAGAGAGAGAGAGAGAGGAGAGAGAGGAGAGAGAGAGAGAGAGAGAGAGAGAGCGAGTGTGTATGCTGGAGACAGACATTGCATTCCAATTTGAAGGCAACATTTTTGTGCAGAATTCGCACAGACAAAGGCTGTCCAATTTGGAAGAACCTCCAAGGTTCTTTATTTTTCTGCCAAATCTGAGAGCAGCATCACAAGTAACCTTCTCGGTGAAGTTAGTCTTACAATTCTGTTCCCCAGACCGTGAAAATTTCAACAAACTGTTGCTTCAACTGAAGAACAATGTTACATTTACAAATGTAGGTCATTACGATTAAAAAAACAAACCAAACAAACCCCAGCCCCTCTACCTAACGTAAGGCAACCTCATAACTTTCTAGCCACTAAATTGCTAACCGGTAAAGTTGCCTTGCTAGTTAGTTTTAGTTAGCTAGCTATGTTATTGGGCAAATACTAGTCTTGTTGTGTTAGCATGTTCTACAGGGTCCGCCAAAAGTCTGCATACAAAGGGGAAATGAACACTTTTTTTTAGCAAAACGTCTTCCAAAAATTCTCACGGCGGGATCGGGAAGCTGTCGCAAGGTTGCGATGGAATTTTAAAGGAAACACGGCGAGCACGTCACACGACACCGTTGCCGAACTTATTAACGAATTAAAAACAGACTAGAAGTGCTGCGGAAGTGGACATCCACGAAGACACAACCGATGTGGTGCTGGAAAACACAGTCCCCTACAGTAGGGTATGTCTGGAGACTTCGGGGACACCCTGAAGGCTCCCTGCCTAAGATTCCTTTCAGAGACGCCTTCAAAGGATTCAGCAAGTAATATCAATTAAATTTTTCCATGTGATTTCTCATTCTCTGCTGTGCTCCGTAATCGCCAGAGCTCGCTGTGAGGAAATTCCTCCCAGCCTCCAGTTTCTTTAACACTCCACTGGCCACTGGTCCTGGCAGGACTGCAGGTATGGGGTAAATCCATGTCTGCCCTTACCACACACTTCAAACAGGTACAAACTGGAACGGACGTCTTTTACCTCAACAAATCAAGCTAGTAAACCCACATCCATGTGAAACGCAGTGGTAACAGGACCTTGTTCTTTGTGACATCCATACACTAGGGGGCAGTGCGCATCTGAAATGTGAAGCTTGCGGAAGCGTCACCATATTTGACGATTACCAGGATTCCAGGTAAAAACCAGATAGCGGGATCGTTGCCCGCATCCTCCACACTTCACCTTGTTTTGGAGCAGTCGTGGCTCAGTGGTTAAAGGCTCTGGGTTACTGATCAGAAGTTCAGGAGTTCAAGCCTCAGCACTGTCAAGCTTCCACTGCTGGGCCCTTGAGCAAGCCTCAACTGCTCAGTTGCATGAATGAGATAAATGTAAGTCGCTCTGGATAAGGACGTCTTCCAAAATGCCGTAAATGTCAATGAAAGTAACTCGTATCCATATTCCGTCTAATCCTGGATCCAGTTTCCAAGTGACATGTACCCATATTCCAATAAATCTCCTTTGCTGGATATATAACGTCGGGGGTTCGAATACCGTCTCCGCCCTGTGTGCGTGGAGTATGCATGTTCTCCCTGTGCTTCAGGGGTTTCTTCCGAGTACTCCGGTTTCCTCCTGCAGTCCAAAGACATGCATTGTAAGCTGATTAGCCGTCACTAAATTGTCCATAGCGTGTGAAGTGAATGTGTGAGTGTGCCATACGATGGGTTGTCCACTAATCCACTAATCGTAGGGTTGGTGGTTGGAATCCCGGCCCGGGTGAGCCCATGCCGAAGTGTCCTTGGGCAAGACACTGAACCCTAAGTTGCCCCCGATGGCAAGCTAGCACCTTGCATGCAGCTCTGCTACCATTGGTGTGTGAGTGTGTCTCATTAGTAAGTCGCTTTGGGTAAAAGCGTCTGCTAAATGAATAAATGTAAATGTAATGTAAATGAGTTCCTTGGGATGGGCACCAGGCTCCCCGCGATCCTGCGTAGGATAAGCGGTATGGAAAATGGATGGATGGATGGATGGATGGATGTCTCATAGCAACTTGTGCCCGCATTCCAACCAATCCGTTTTGCTGGATATTCATCTCCAAACAACTCATACCCACATTCCGATTTCTGGATATTTGTCTCCTTTCAACTCGTGTCCTCATTCCAGAAAATCTCCTTTGCCTCGTGGTCATATCCATGCAGCTCATACCTGAAGTCCAATCAACATCCTTTGCTAGATCCTTAATCTGATATTCCAACAAATGTTTTTTTCCCTGGATGTTTGCTTTTGTGCAACTCATACCCATAATTACAGCAAATCTCTTTTCATCTCAATGCAAATAGTACCTGTATTCCAACCAGTATCTTTTGCTCATCTAACATTCCAAGATATCTCATTTGTCTTGACGCATCTTGTAGCCAAAAGTCTCCGAACAGAAAAATAGAGCTGCACGGAGACGAATATCCATCAACAGATGTTCATAGGAATATGGGAACGTCTCGAGGTTTGGTACAGTTGCTTCGGTGATGTGAAAAGTCTTCTCAAATGTCCGATCATCAGTCTGCGGTCCGGCGTGACCGTGCTTGCTTATTCTTAGTTTAGTTTTGAATGGTAACATTGGTGCTCTGATTCTGCCGAGTGATGGGTGCGCTGGGTTCGACGAGGAAGGAGTTCACCGCTAGCCCTTTCGTTTCTTTGGCTTGACTCAGGGGTACAACCCCTAACCTACACTTTTATTTCAGCCCTGGCTCAACGTTCTGTTTATCCTACAATTCTATTTTCAGTCACACAACAGATTGGTTTAGCAAAAATATGGAAAACACAAAATTCCATTACTAACCCTTACAAAACCACCATGTATTGACAGAGACCTGTAATGGTTTCCACAATCCCTACTGTTTTTTTTTCTTCTTCTTCTTTCAGCAGCGTTGTTTAATTTAGTGGTTTCTTCAAACAATCCAATGTTTTGTAAAGATCTAATCTAATAACCTTCTAACTTGGAGTCTGGGTTCAAACCGAAGCTGGCAGATAGCAGTTCTGTTCTGGCTGCAGTGAAGCCAATCAGTTCCACGTGTCTGTCATGAATATTAAGTTAAAATGAATAATCGTTTTTCGGCGAGCAAAGACGCAGGTCCGATTTAAGCTTCACACCGGGACACTTTGACAGGAGGTCAGTTTGATTGATTTATTCCCAGAATTTAGTGGGTTGGGGTGGTGGTGGTGGGGGGTGGGGGGTTCTTGAACGCTAGCCCTGGGATACGGGATACCGCTAGCTGTAGTGTATTTACTTTGTTGTTAGCCGTGTTACTATTCATTTAATTTAAACTGTAAGATTGTAGGTGTTAAAATGTTCCTGGACCTCAGGAGAGACCGCAGAGACGGCATCTCAGACATCAGTTTGGGACGTGGCCCAACATTCTGGCCTGAAGAATGGACAGTACAGTGAAAAATTTAGGAGAGACGAAATGTGTGTGTTCTCAGCAAGCTGTGAAGGCGTGCTGTAGTTTGGGGAAAATACCTGTGTATGCGCGCGTGCGTGTGTGTGTGTGTGTGTGGGTGGGTGGGTTCAGGTATGTACTTATCTAGCCACACTGTGAAGTGCAGTCTCTGTCTGGAAAAGGTAATTGAGGCAAAACAAAAGGGATTTCATAATTTTTGTCACTTGAAATTTTTTTGTAAATTATTTATATATATATTTTATATATAAAGGTTTATAATAATAATTGGTCAGTCTGTGGCTAATAATATATCTGTGTACGTAAATGATGATATTAGCTATGCGGATCATGTAAATGTAAGTGGTGCTACTAATGTAGCTACGCGCATGACTTTTTTACATTTGTAAAAAATTTTCAATTAGCGAATAATAATACATGTAAACACTGCGAATAATACATGTAACTGTGTGTAGTAGCTAACATTGCTAATGATAAATGTAACTGTGTAAAGTAGCTAACATGGCTAATAATAAAAAACTGTGTAAAGTAGCTAACATTGCTAATGATAAATGTAACTGTGTAAAGTAGCTAACATGGCTAATAATAAATGGAATGTCAGTAATGTTGGTAATAATAAATAACAATCAGTAGCACTGTGAGTTACTTAGCATTGTGTAAATCATGCTAGCTGGCACAGGTGTTAATGTTTGGTTGTAAAGGTTCTATGCACATTGTGAACTGTTGGTTAGGTTTGGATGTGTATGTGTATGTGTATGTGCATGTGTATGTGTGTGTGTTTGTGTGTGTGTGTGTGTGTGTGTGTGTGTGTGTGTACTTTTGTGAGCACGCTGTTAAATGCAGCCCATGCTTGTGGAGAGTAATTAAGGTAACCGCAGACTGACTCCATACGTCTGAAACCCTCTAGTTTACCGACCCCCGACCACAAAGTGTTGATAATCTATTATTTATGATCTATAACAGCCTTTTAGTGGAGATCTGTGAGAATGAAAAAGGCTTACAGATTAGGATGAGGTGAAACTAATGGTACAGCTACAAATAAGATAGCGGTGATTGCGAAACAGAAACAAAACATGCTAACAGATGTAGCTCGTCGAACTCAATGTCCACGAGGATGCCTCGGGAAGCTGATGGCTTGGTGGTTTAGGCTCTGTGTTAAGGCTCCGGGTTTAAAGCTCCGGGTTAAAGGCTCCGGGTTAAAGGCTCCGGGTTTAAAGCTCCGGGTTAAGGCTTCGGGTTTAAAGCTCCGGGTTAAAGGCTCCGGGTTTAAAGCTCCGGGTTAAGGCTTCGGGTTAAAGGCTCCGGGTTAAGGCTCCGGGTTTACAGCTCCGGGTTAAAGGCTCCAGGTTAAATCTCTGGGTTTAAAGCTCCGGGTTAAAAGCTCTGTATTAAGGCTCCGGGTTTAAAGCTCCAGGTTAAAGGCTCCGGGTTAAGGCTTCGAGTTTAAAGCTCCGGGTTAAAAGCTCTGTGTTAAGGCTCCGGGTTTACAGCTCCGGGTTAAAGGCTCCAGGTTAAATCTCTGGGTTTAAAGCTCCGGGTTAAAAGCTCTGTGTTAAGGCTCCGGGTTTAAAGCTCCAGGTTAAAGACTCTGGGTTAAGGCTTCGAGTTTAAAGCTCCGGGTTAAAAGCTCTGTGTTAAGGCTCCGGGTTTAAAGCTCCGGGTTAAAGGCTCCAGGTTAAATCTCTGGGTTTAAAGCTCCAGGTTAAAGGCTCCGGGTTAAGGCTTCGAGTTTAAAGCTCCGGGTTAAAAGCTCTGTGTTAAGGCTCCGGGTTTACAACTCCGGGTTAAAGGCTCCAGGTTAAATCTTTGGGTTTAAAGCTCCGGGTTAAAAGCTCTGTGTTAAGGCTCTGGGTTAAGAATCTGGGTTTAAATCTCCAGGTTTAAGGCTCTGGGTTTAAGGCTCTGGGTTTACAGCTCCGGGTTAATTAAGGCTCCGGGTTAAGTCTCTGGGTCTAAAGCTCCGAGTTAAGTCTCCAAGTAAGGGCTCCGCGTTAAAGCACTGCCAAACTGCCACTGTTGGGCCCTTGAGCAAGGCCTTTAACCCTCTCTGCTCCAGGGGCGCTGTATCATGGCTGACCCTGCACTCTGACCCCAACTTCCTGACATGCTGGGGTATGCGATGATAAAAGTATTTCACTGTGCTGTAATGTCTACGTGACCAATAAAGACGCATTATTATCATTGCGACGTCTATTCGGCCGAGATTATAACAGGATCATCCTTTGTGATGAGTAATAATCTTCAAAGCCAGCTGAAATCACAACACTTCTCTAAATTCGAGCAAAGAAACAGCGTAAGCATGCCTAGCAAAGGTCTTATTGCCTAACTTCTTATTGGCTAGCTACGATTCATGCAAGTAACGTTCATAATGTTTGCATCTGGTTGCAGTTTCTTACCCAATTTTATATCTGGGTCTTACGAAAAACTTTTACGAAAAACTCTTACGAAAAACTTTTTACATCGTCTGCATTCGAGTGCTTACCGTAAGTGGAGCGGCAGTAAAATGATGTCATCGGTTATTTACGTGTCTGATACCCGGGAGAGTGACGGGTAAATGGGAGGATTGACCCTGGATGGGACTGCAGTCCATCAGTGGGATGTCGATGTAGCATTGCGATCTACAAAATGTAGATAATTAATATAACAAACTGTTGAGTTTAAACTAGTGGGATTGTTATTCAGAGGGCTCCAGGTGTCTTAGACTTGAGTGGGTTCAGGTGCAGGTACCTAGAGTGTGTGTGTGTGTGTGTGTGTGTGTGTGTGTGTGTGTGTGCTTATTCCGGGCCTGTACATCTCTTACCGTAAGTTAAAAACACACTAATAGGCAGGAGACGCAGGCTCCAGCTGTGTGTGCTTTTCTGACTCATCACATGAAGCATTCCTCATGGATTAGTCCAGTCTGATCCTTTATGGTGATGAAGAACATTTCCAGACACACACAAACACACACACACACACACACACACACACACACACACATACACAGTCAAACGCAGACACACATGTAGTGGGTGAAAGGTATGACTGATAAGACCGCAGTGTTTTCATTGGGAATCCATGTTCCAATCTCAGAAGAGTGCAAACGCATTCCTAACACACTTTCTGTCCGAGCAGACCGGTCCCTGCTCGGCGTCCTCTCACAGCGGTCCTGTCCTCTACACACTAGGGGTTGCACGATTTTACTAACCGGTCAGGAATTCAAAAAAGGAGTCGAATCAAGGACTAAAAAAACCATCGACCGGGACATCGATATTTTAGCATATTTTATTATTTTATTTAAATTACTACTGAATAACAAGGTGCGCACGGTGGCGTAGTGGTTAGCACGTTCGCCTCACACCTCCAGGGTCCGGGGCTCGAGCCCCGCCGGGGCCGTGTGTGTGTGTGGAGTTTGCATGCTCTCCCTGTGCGTCGGGGGTTTCCTCCGGGTACTCCGGTTTCCTCCCCCAGTCCAAACACATGCATGCTAGGCTGATGGGCGTGTCTAAAGTGTCCGTAGTGTATGAATGGGTGTGTGAGTGTGTATGTGATTGTGCCCTGCGATGGACTGGCACCCTGTCCAGGGTGCACTCCGCCTTGTGCCGTGAATCACATGACACTATAAATCAGTCCCTCCAGGACTCGATCAAATCGAGCAAAGTCCACGATATTCAGAGGAGCTCGCGATGTTTCGAAATGACCACAGATTTGCCACACGTCTGGGCCGAGACGCACCAGGTTCGGCCGAAGCCCTCTTCGATTCACGTGCATCAAACACGTAGGCCTAAAAGGATTTAAGGATGTACCGTATGGACGACTTTGTGGGAGACGTTTCTCAGGTGAAGTCCTTGTTTCTGGAACTGAGAGCGCGCAGCATGAAAGCTCGTGTCCTGTAAGTCCTGTCTAGAGTGTCTACGAGGGATTTTCCAGGCTGATTATGACCCAAAGTCTGAATCGCCATGTTCAAATTTGGCCTTGGCAGATTCTTCAGCCCGTACAGGACTCCGTGGAGCTTTTTTTGTGATTGTTGCGGCCAGAAACGCTTGATTTTGTGACGGCTTTTTTTTTTTATTTTAAATTTGCAATGCAACTTGCAGAGTTGTGAGGAAAACTACTCGGATTCTTGTGAAATCGCAATCACACGAAGATGTTTCGCACGGTCTGTCGCGGTGATGTTTGTCGGTAAACGAGACCTTTTAGCTGTCCTCGTGTTCGGCGCACGCGAATCCGAACATTACAGCGTTTGCTTGATTTAGCGTTCAACAATCCAGCAACTATCGTACTATAGAAACGATAACGTATTGGACCGAGCGCATAAATTAATATAAACCTGCGATCTGCAGCCGCACTACTGTCAGGGCTGATGTTATAGAAAATGAATCAGCACCTTCTGACCAATCAGAATCGAGCAGTGATGTAGTATAAATTTAGCATT
>JAFFST010053955.1:35781-59542 GCA_022414735.1 Noturus placidus
GGACATACCCCAAGAGACTTACAGCTGTAATCACAGCAAAAGATGGCGCTACAAAGTATTAACTAAAGGGGGCTGAATAATTTTGCTCGCCCAATTTTTCAGTTTTTTATTTGTTGAAAAAGTTTGAAATATCCAATAAATTTGGTTCCACTTCATGATTGTGTCCCACCTGCTGTTGATTCTTCACAAAAAATTACAGTTTTATATCTTTATGTTTGAGGCCAGAAATGTGGCAAAAGGTCGAACAGTTCAAGGGGGCCGAATACTTTCGCAAGGCACTGTATATACACACATACATATACACACACACATCGTGACTGTCGTGCAAATCAGTCAAGACATTCAACACACAGTCGCTCTAACTTCCTGTCTCATAATGAAATGCATCGGCATAATAATAATAATGCAAGCGATGGATCCTTATCAGACATCCTGGCAGATGTTAATGCAAAGCAAAGCATTGCGAAATTATTTACATTTATTTAGACTGGTGAATAAATCACACCACAATGTATTGGAAAGGCTTTAAAAGCCGTAAAAAAACAAAAACTGGAATAAACAATACAAGCTTTTTTCTTCAACAATGAACAAACGGAGTCGACACATAACACGTTAGAACAGTAATAACTATTCATGATGCCATCAGTGACATCACACACGTAGCATTAAACCAAGAATTTATAACAGGTATGCTTTTAAATCTCAAACAATCCCGGTCACGTGACTAGAAATGTACCGACTTGACACTTTTTGATCAGTTTACAGACCATAAGTATCATCATCGCCCTCATTTGCTGCTTAGATGGGTTAGTAAGCGTAATAAACAAACAAAAAAAGGATATACTGAAAAGTAGGTAATGATATATTACACTAGATAATTATAATTTTTTTCCTATTAAAAGAAATAAACTTGAAGTTCTTAGTTTATGAGACGGAAAAAAAACCAAGGAAGTGAAGTGCAGCAGTACAAATGATTTACAAAAACTAAAACAGTGTTTGGTCAGAAAAGTGAACATTGGCTCAGAGGTACGGGCCCCAGCCCAGGTACATGAGACAGAGCAGGTTGACGTCTGTGGCCTCCTGAATAAGGTAGTGAACGTGTCCCTCGATGGACAGTGGCAGTCCCATCACTTTATTCCTGTTCTTTATCACACCCTGGAGACGCTGATCGATGTCCTGCACGTGGGTTTTAGCCTGCGGGAGAACAATAAAAAATCTTATCCAAAGCGACTTACAAGTGAGAGCACACTCACACACCAATGGTAGCAGAGCTTCCATGCAAGGTGCAAGCTTGCCATCGGGGGCAACTTAGGGTTCAGTGTCTTGCTCAAGGACACTTCGGCATGGGATCATCCGGGCTGGGCTGTCATGTGAGCCAGGAATCGAACCGCCAACCCCACGATTAGTGGATTAGTGGACAACCCGCTCTACCGACTGAGCCACAGCCGCCCCACATTTATTTATTCAACTTAATTTAGTCTTTATTTTTAAAACCTTTACAATTTGAGAAGTGTGTAAAAGTGGCACTATGACAGCACAACACACAGTGTGTTATCACACACACACACACACACACACACACACACACACACACACACACACACAATAAACCACATACAGAAACAGTGTTTTATCGCTCTCACTCTCTCTCTCTCTCTCTCTCTCACACACACACACTGTATAAACCCCATACAGAAAAACAACAGTGTTTTAAACACCTTCTCGTTGACGATTTCTCCGAATTCGTTGGCTGGTGTTTTTGAAGGGCCCTTCACCGGTTTACTCCATTCCACTAAAGGGTCATGGAGGAACGTCTTCAACACGCTGAGATACAAAAAAACGTGTGTTTTTTAATGAGAGGAAATACAACTTCAAGTCTCAATCTCTTAAACCCCTGACCATAACCCTTATATTCTATTCTAAACCTTAAATTTTACACCTCAAGTCCACACAGTGATATTTATTGGAGTTTTAGATGACTATGAAAAGAAAAGTAGATTAATTAGTGTGTGTGTGTGTGTGTGTGTGTGTGTGTGTGTTTTTAAACCTCATGAGCGGTTCTCTCTGGTCCCTCATGAGTCTCAGTGTGACCTCACAGGCTTGTCTGAAAAGACCCTCGGTCCCCATCGGCCCCATGGCATGCACCATGTTCTGCGTCAGCCGGAAAGGTACGACCTCGGGAACATCAAACGTCTCACCCTGAAACACCACAGCGTTCATGATTAAACACCCACGAGCTCCATGCGTGATGAAAATTTCACTCGTTCTGTTAACTTTTGCTGTTAAAATCCAATTAAAACCAATTTAATGCCTAATTGTGAACTTAAGTTGGAGGAGATCAAGGGTGTGAACATCAGCTATGAAGAATCTGCTGCGTGAGGGTGTGTACTGTTCCAGTCCAACACAGATAATAAAATAATCACACACACACACCTTGTTGAAGAGACAGTTGAAATCGACGTGAACACACTCTCCGGTTTGGGAATCAAACAGGATGTTTTCTCCATGTCGATCTCCCAGACCCAGGATGTAGCCAACCATAGACATGACAGCTGTGGAGCGGCAGTATGCAGACCTGCTGTTGTACCTGCGCACACGCACACACATTTCAGCCATTATGTCTGTAGTGTTCACTATTGACAATGAGGTGACCAACTAGGCATCAGTTTGTTCCTGTGAAACAAGCTCAAAAACTTTCAATTAAAAATGTAAATAAAAAAAACACTGTGCTGTACCAGGAGGTTGGGTCGGGGAACGTTCTGAGGAACCACTCATGAAACACAGGAGGATGTCGAGCACACAGAACGTCTTTGTACAGCTTCAGTTTCTCCTGAAATGACGCTGTTTTGGGCAAAATCATTTTCCGCAGCTCCTTCCCCGTCAAATAAACCCCTGTTACATCAACATTATTATTATTATTATTATTATTATTATTATTAAAATCATTCATTATATTATATTAGCTGATGGACAGATGATGGTGTTTATGTGCCCTATGTAGTGAATAGTGAGTGTGATTTGGGATAAACCCACATTAGATAGTAGATACTGTAAATGCCTCATGTAGTGAATAGAAAATAGGGAATAGGGAGAAAGATGTGAGACGAGACCTTTTTCCTTGTACAGTTTGGTGAGGATATGGCGAAGGCCGGCCGTGTTGTTCACCCACTCGATGATGCCGCACTCTTCGTTTAACGGAATCACAGCGTACGTCCGAATGTGTAAATCCCTCCGTCTGGACTCGGCATCTTTCCTCAGGCACTGACACACAAAACCAGACGCTGATCAATTTTCTTTGTTCTAGTGTGGGATATGATCACCTATAATGTGCAAGGTCCGTTCCTGACACAGCTCATTTGCATGTAGCGACGCCTATAAAACTCCATAAAAGGTAAAGTGCACTGGAAACTGGAAACACAAAATGACTACTAAAGAAAAGGCAGAAATGGAAAAGAAGCACTTTTTAAAATTAATGCCAATAAACTAAACTAAAGTGACTGGTTTTCAGTAAGATGTCCCTCTGTCCCTGGCCTGGTGACCAAGCATAAGGATGTGATTTTGATAGAGACCCTGCTTTGTTTTTTAATGTGTGTATTACTTTATTAATGAGGCAGTTGAACTCCATCAGCCTGCAGTCTTTCCTTAGGTCATCTTTGGGTTTGCACATCATTGTGTAACATTTTCCATCCGAGCCTTTGAGAGAGATTTTCTTCGGTTTCTGGAGCGACGCCAAAATTTCCACCTAAAAATAAATAAATAAATAACACCAGTTCAGATCACATGACCATCAGCGGTACGACGAGACTAATAAGTCCAGTTGTGTGCGTGCTGATTAAAGCGCTCACGGTGTCGTCGAATCCGGATAAGTAGACCCAGTGTCCAGGGAACGCGTCGTGGCTGGCGTTGGCGCCGCCGGTGGAGGGAAGCGTGGGGATGAGGACGGACTGCAGTGGGATGAGGATCTCACTGAAACTCGACTCCTCCACCAGGCGCTTCAACATCTTAAAGTGCACACTTATACTGAGAGTGGAGCTGTTCCCATCCACCTAATGCACACAGAGACCAAAAATAAATAAATAAATAAATAAATAAACCACATGATTATGGAAAGCCAAATGTCCCATAAGCGGTTCATAAAAACGTTGTTGATTCTTCCTTAATGCTAGGGACTAATACTAACCAAAACCACCAGGGATTTAAACGCTAAAATGAACACCTTGCAAAACTTTCCTGCAAATACGACAAATTTTCCACTACTAGCGACTACAAAAATGACAAAATAAAGCAATTAAACCAAATTATCATTCAATACGGGAATACGTTTCAGCGTAATCTTATATACAGTGTGTAGATTATGTTAATATACAACTATAATTCTGTTCAATAACGAAAGGCTGCAAGTCGGTGTTATTACGATGATCCTGTAAACTACGAATATATACGTTTGTAGTCTTTAATTTAAACTATATCCCACCGGTTTGTTGCAGAGCTCCACCAGTTTATCAGTCAGTCTGTTTGCATCCCCAATAAACTTCCCAAACGAACCCTTCAGACCGGCGGCTTTCTTCAGGATCTCCTTACATCTGTTCATCCGAGTCGGGTAGGATGACTGAGCCAGGAGAAGAAAAGATAATAATCATCGCAATTGACGATATTAAAACCATAAGTAAGTAAAATAAATCATCATGAAAAAAAAAAAAAAAAAGAGTAAATGAATCAAGGGTGGAACAAAGAAAAAAAAATAAAGTCAAGCGCTCACATTAAAGGCAGATTAGAAAAATTCGATGCTAATATTTGTGGAGATTTCTGACCTTCGACACAGCGGCCATCATCCACATGGCCTGCTGTGGATAAGCGAGGAAAACTTTAGCGATGATGTCCATGAGCACGGCGAACACCTCATCATTGGAGTGACAGATTCGAGAGATGAGCTGCGAGAAGGCAGTGAGGAACTGATATGGAGAGAGATGCTGTGTGTGCTCGCTGATCACGCCGTTTATTTTACTCAAATCGGCCTTCATCTGAGCTCGATCCGAACGGCCCGCTGGGACACACACACACACGCACGCAATTAAACAATACACACTCTCAACACAGTCTGTCATGAACTGGATAAAATGGTTAAATTAGTAGATTACTGAACACCAAAATACAGCAGTACATATATAAATCTGTATATATTGTCTTAACAGTCATATAAGTGGAACTGACAGCGTATTTATTATAGATTGATCTCTTGTTTATTTTAAGTCACAAAACAAACTCCCCTTTGCCCATTTCATCTTGTTTTTAAAGTGGAGGTGATCAAGCCAGTTTTATTCTCCTACCTTTTTCCACTTCGTAAACTTTTGCCCCAAAATCGAGCCACAGTGTGAGCATTCGAGGCATCGCCTGGTAAATGTACTGATTCCCAAACTGCAGCGCTCTAAAGTAATAATCAGGAAGGTATTATATTACAGAAGAGAACAGAGAGAAGGAATGAATATGATACGATGAAAAAGCAGTTCAAGCTTTCTGCACTTCAGGGGTTTTTACTTCACATTTATAAAATCACTGCAATACCACATGAACAACTTTCACTTTCCCAGCTGTTAACAGACATACTTTCCAAAATAACTGACGATGTAGCGGATGACGTTGCCCTGCTTCTCCATTTTATTGTCCGTCACCATCGGCATCAGTTTATCATAATACTTGGCCAAGTAAAAATTCCCGTCTTCCCACTCAGGTAAAAGTGTAGTGACATCCTGCACACACACACACACACAAACCGTATCACCTATCCCACAGGTTACCATAGCTACCGTGTCACCTATTCCTTACATTAGTTACACCTATTATCTGTACATTTGTAATATATTTTAGACCTCAGACACAAGTTCAGTGCTATTTGGTGATCTCCTGCCCACATCTCCTCACCCTGTAGATCTTCATGATGGCATTGCTCTCGGAGTTAGCCGTCTCCTCCATGTAGCGGCCCACCAGCAGCAGAGCTTTCCCTTTAATCTGGATCCTCTTAGGATCTGAGAGATGCTGGTCTTCAGGAAAACACTGTTTTACTCCCTTCTGTAGCACAATGAGAGCCTGGTGCACATCACCCTGTACACAAACACACAGTTACTATCTTCATCATTCTATCAGTCAGGCTTTACAGCTACACAAACCCTCATATGAAATTCTTCCATTTACTTTGTTTTTCGTGACATCCTTCTTTTTATTTAAGTGCTAACACATGTACAGTACATTCCTCACGCACGCTGCTAATAGCAGTCATGTGATCACGGTCTAGTTTTCGTACCTTGGACCACAGCCACTTGGCTTTTTCCACAAACAGTTCAGACAGGCGAGAGTTCTCAGCGTTCAGCAAGGCGTTAAAGGCTGTCTGGTGATGACCAGCGCGACGGGCCACTCTTGCACTCTGCAGCCAACACTGACCCACCTGCTCCTCAAACACACACCTCAAACAACACACACACACACACAGTAAAATTAAATCAGTCAACAGTCGGAGTGTGCACTGAGCAAAGGGGTTGGGCATACCTGTATGTGTGTGTGTGTTCTTACCCCTTGCTGAGGCTGAGTAGAGCCCGACGGAGAGCCAAGATCGGCTCTTTGGCTCTGAAGGAATTCTGGGTCATGAGCAGACGATCATCCCAATTCAGCATCAGCTCACTCGCTTTGGACCCTTCAGTTTCCTTCTGCATCTCAGTGAACGCATGCTCTAACTCACTGAGCATGTGAAGTCTGAAACACACACACACACACACACACGTGTAGCACAGTGCTGTTGAGTTCGGGATTGTGATTGGGTCAGAAGGTGTTGATTAGTTCTCTATAACAGCGGCTCTGACAGTAGCGCAGGGTTATATTCCCTCGTTCTAATATTGTTATAGTTTCTATAGTAACGGCTCGTTCACAGAGACTCGTACAATGGATGCTCAACTGATAATAAACAGATTTTTAAAATAATTGTTGGCAAAGTGGTACAAGAGGAATAAAACACTTCAGGATGAACGGATTTAGGGAAATAATAATGTCAGAATAATAAGTAAAGGTGTATTGAGATCGCACCTTCGAGCTCCGTGAGACCCCACCCACCTCCCTGTTCCTAACACACCTGACGATGTACTCGTATCCTCTTTGGTAGGTTCCACACTCGAAGCTGGCGGCTGAAAGCGGAACCACCTGCTCCCTCCTCGCCACCTTCAGTTTCGCATAAAAACGCTCCGAGTCCTGTTTTTTAGCCGAGAGCAACATCTGTCCCAGTCTCACCCCCCAAGTGTTTGATTTCTCATCTACACACACAAACACGATCCAAAAAGTTATACAACATGACCCCATATCACAATTCCATATGATATATACACATTTTACAGAAAATCACATTTAATATCTGAATTCTGTTCAAACTAAGGCAAGAAAACTCTAAATAATCATCTCACCAGAGGCCAAATAATCCTCCACTAAATCCCACTTTGAGAGCTTCCATGCTGCCTCGACACGATAGGCGTTCAGATCAGACTTCCACAACGGCCTTCACGATCAGAAAAGCAAATCACGATCGTTAAAAGTGCGACGTTAAAATTATATCCAAGTAAAAAAAAAAAATGTTGATTCTGTATTGATACATCTTGTTGTATTCTGAAAAGTGTATGAGAATCAATAAAAATTGTTATAGCAAAAAAAAAAATAATCATTATATCCAGGTGTAAAAGACGATGTGAAGTTCACCTGTTCGCCAGAACTCCATTAACCTGAGTCATCACTGTGGCGAGCTGCCCGAGTCCCAGCATGGAGCTCATCACACCATGATAATGCACAATCTATACACACACACACACACACACACACATCATGACAAACATTTCAGTCGAGTATCCACAAACTTTTGACCCGTAGTGTATATATACACACACACATTCATACTGTAAATATAATACATCATTTAGAATAGTGCAATACAGACTGTGTAAAATATTATAAAGCATAATGCATTAAATATGTAACATAAGAAATATAATAGCATACATACTGTATGTGTGTGTGTACCTGGTCAGGTTCGAGCTGCATGGCTCTATCGTAGCAGGCTGAAGACTCTCTCAGCAGGCCGATGCTCTCGTGTTCTAGGATCTGTTCCCTCAGTGAAGGTACCTCTTTTCTCAGAGCGTTCACTCCTCTCACACCGTCTGGCTCATGCATGGCGGCGTACAGGGCCTAACCCACACACACACACACACACACACACACACACACACACACACACACACACACACGATGATTTTCATTCTTGATTAGCAAGGTGTACTTGAAGGTGCTATCCAAATAAATGTGATGATGATGATGGTGAGGAAAGATCTTCTCTCGTACCTGCAGGAAGCTCAGGTGATCCTGAATGTTCTGTTGCTTCTCCCTGATGAAGGCCTCGAAGTGCATGACAGCACGCGTGTACGCTTTAGAACGAAATGACGCCTTAGCAAGAACATCCTGAGGAATCCGGTTCAGGAAGGAGACTACACACTGATACTCACTGTTCTCTACACCTGCACACACACACACAGAGCAAGGTCAGACTCTGGCTCTGGGCTTGTAAACATGATAGCTTTGCAAAATAGTGCACTATGTAGTGAACAAGGAGAGGTGTATTTGCTAAATACTGCTTTATATAGTGAATAGAGTGTAGTTTGTAGTCTAATATATATATATATATATATATATATATATATATATATATATATATATATATTAGATATGTAAAATGTAACTTATTGAATATACACTAATACCCCAGTCAATGCGTGTCATCACCTTCTGACCAATCAGAATCGAGAAAATTCATATAATCTGAATGCAATGTATAGTGTATGGGGGGGTGGGGTTGTTGAGTTCTGTCACCGCTGGCGTGCAGGTTCTGTGAGTCTCGGTTCTGTCGGGCGGAGCTCTTGGCTGTACTGAGTGTTTGGAGTCTGTAGCGCCCCCACTGGGTCAGGTGGTCCAACATGGAGAAGACAGTCTGAGTGCTGAGCTGAGACAGACTCGAGGCGTTCTCCTGCAGCTGGGACAGATGTGGCTCGTCCTCCTTCAGCACAGCCATGATCTCTTCCACCACCTGAACACACACACACACATATATACACACGCGTAAATAAGATTTTGTTTTCATTGTGTGGGAACTCCTCGTGGTCTACATGTGACAGCAGCTGATTGTCAAGATCACACATTACAGCATAATCATTAGACGTTTGTTCTCACCTCTCATGCTGAGTTATATAATCGAGATGTTTTTTTCAGCTTACACTCGGATTAGGTCACATAGAATCACCTGGAATGTGATGTTCTTGTTTGTGAACGAAAAGTAAAAGTAAATGACCGACACCGATGCATTCTCTAACATCATAAATGAAGGGGGCTCTGACCTCCTGCTGTTCCTCAGGTGTGGAGCTCAGCAGGACGTACAGCAGGATGTGGGGCAGCAAGTACAGTGTCACCCTGTAGTCGTACTTGATGATGAAGCTGCAGCAGTTAAACACTTTACTGGCCAGATCATGACACACCTAACACACACACACACACACACACACACGTTTATAACTTCAGCTACAGACATTTTTTCCATGTTCATGTCAAGTTTGGTAGAACCAACGCTGTGTTCCAAATTGCATCCTACTCCCTATTCCCTTAAATAACATGCTCTATGTAGTGCATACACACGGTTATGGTGCATTTTGGGATTTCAAGTGTCCACTGTATACATGCAACTACACTCGGAACAGTGCACTATATACACAAATAAATGTGGAGTGATTTAAACACAGGATTAGAATGGAATAAAATCTAGCTGATTCACAAAATAGTGCACTAAGTAGTGTACGTAGGTGTAGTTCAGAACACAAACACTGAACAGAACTGAGATTGGCAGAATGAGAATGACCAAATAAACACACAACATAGAGAAGATAGTGATTTGAGACATAGCACCACACATCAAATGCAACAGGAAATGGCTAACCAACTAATGAGTGCACTATATAGTGAACAGAACGTGGACACAGCAGCGCGTTTCTTTGGAATAAAGGACTTTTTTGGAGAACCCACCTTGCTGATGAGATATCCAGCCCATGTAGCAGACCAGTCAGTGAACTTACTCCCTCGGTTACTTAGGTAGATCGGCTTTGTCACTCTGGACCAATTCACCACCTTCTGGGAGCTTTTATACCTAAAGATCAAACCAGGAACAGGATTCACGCTCAGGGTGTCGCCATGATATCACAAACATGTGTTTACACGCTCATCACACCATCACTCACCTGCTGTTGAGATGTGGTTCCAGAATCTCCTGAACTTGTTCTGGAAATCTCCTCCACAGTCTGCGGCCGGGCGAGTCTGTCCTTCCCTCACGACACTCAAATAGAGACAACAGTTCCTGGAGAGAAAAAACGGGTGATGTAGATGGGATTGGGGTGATGGAGATTGGATGGGTGTGTCGTAGCGTTCCACACCTGCATGGCGTAGGCGGCAGCGTCCTGAGCTCGCACATTGTCTGCATACGCCAGGAATGTTCTGGTGAGTTCCGTCAGCAACCCGAAGGCAAACTCTAGGTCATCGATTCCACTCTGCAGAGGAAACACACACAGGAGATAAAATCATTCTTCAGAAACACATTTCAGTGAAATGAATTTAAACCCAGGAGCTGCAGATAAACACACACTCATGCTGATTAACACCAAGTGAGGGACAGTAACAATGCTCACGGTGAAGCTGGCCCCGCTGCGCTGTGTGTGTGTGGTGTTGAGGTCGAGGCGTCCAGGGTCGATGGCCCCCAGCTCCCCTAAACACTCGCCACACAGCAGCTGCGCCTCTGCGTTCACGTCCTGACACCCCAACAACAGAACCGTCACCAGCTCCGACAGAACTGGTTCCACCAACTCACTGTCCAACAGCAAACGCAACACTGCTGCCTGTTACACACACACACACACACACACACACACACACACACATTTTTTATATACACATATTTCATACATACATATATACACACACACACACACACACACACACACATATATATATATACACATACACATACACATACACACAGGGGTGTTGTAAAATTTACATTACAAATAGAGATATGAATATTAATTTAATGAATAATTAACTTCGAATATAATCATTAATTGTACTATTATTTTTTTGTTCTTTGTTTGTTGTTATTAAATGAAAATCTGCCCAGGAAAATAATAGGCCAGAAAGGTGTGTGTGTGCGCGCGTGTTCCTCACCTGGTTCTTGTACAGCATCTCCTTCAAGCTGGTGAGGGCATGGACTCGCACAGCGACATTTTCATGCTGAATTGCACGCATAGAGAGCTGCAGCGCCGCCTGGAGGTCAGAGCTCTTCGACGTTTGCTGAACACATTCAGAAAAAAATGCACCAAATGAACACCTGAGATAAACATCACATCTGGAATTTCACATCAGTGAGAGAGAGAGAGAGAGAAAAAAATCCATATCCTTATACAGACTCGGCCCCGAACGCTTAGTGTCGAGCCATGTCACACCTTTCTGTAGTCCTGTAGAACCTTATGGACGTCCTTCAGTTCCGGGTGGTCTGGAAGGAAATAGATTTCATGAAGAAAGTCCTCCACTTCCTGTCTGGAATAAGAACACTGATGTAAATACAGAGTGGAATCTCATCGCTGTAGAGGATAAATGAAATATATATATTTTTTTTTACTCGTGTCTATGCTCTCATCATCATCACCATCACACACACTGTGACTGAAATATAACTCTCGTGATAGTTAACAAATACTATTCATAAATGCGGCCTATTCTTTATTATTTATATGAAATTAGTTTATAATGTTTCTGTAGAAGGAAGGGGAACCTGTTCTCCACGATGAGGTAGTGCATGATTACGGCCGTCTCTTTAGGCTGGATGGAGATGAGGGGAAGGAGAGCGACGATCACGTGACTCAATAGCGGCCCCAAATACGAAGGATCGAGAGAACGGACGAAACAATCCCACGTCCTGACAAAAAAACAACAAGCAATTCAAGAACCTTTTGGGTTTTTATTATACATGCATGTTTATACAATCAAGTTTTAACATAAAACTGAATTTAAAATTAATATGCACAGTATTTTAATGTTAATTAATATTAACATTAATATAAATTAACATTATCATACAATATTAATGTAGGTGTGGCATAAAATTCAGATAATATCCATCAATAAATGATCTGATAATACATTTGTTTGTGCCATTTGGAGAATAATCTGTATTTTTATGATAATTACAAGCAGATGTTAATGATATGAAAACAATATCTAATTTTTATACATCATTTTTTTTACCATTTTAAAAAATTTAAGCTACAGTTTATAGTTGTTTATGCTGTTATAATAATAATTCAGTTATATTTGTAGAAATTAAACAAAAGTAGAATTGAACATGACAGTTTTTAGCAGTTTGTTAGCAAACTTTAATATAATGATACAGATTATATATAGATAATATATAGAAAAATCTATATTTTTGTAAAAAACAAAAAAAATTTTGTATCCCAAAATTTTTGTTAAATCGCCCAGCCCTAGTACTGACACTTTTGTTTTTGTTTTTTTAATACACGTGAGTGTGTATGTACTGTGTGCTCAGGAAAAAGAGCAAGAATGAATGATTTGTATTTAATTTCCCGGCGTGAACACAGAGTGCGAGCTGCAACTGACCGGCAGCAGAGTTGTGAAAAATCCTCTTTATATCTCAGCCCGGTTCTGAGTGTCGTCATCATCTTCACCCTCACCGAGCTGATGTGCTTCGAACCCATCAGCTTCATCAAAGCCATTAAACTGTTCAGAGCCTGAAAAAAGAAAACAGAAAAAAAACTGGAGCACACATTCTGTTCTAAATGTCGTCCCATATGATACCGTGACTGCGTGTTTTTTTTTTATTAACACACACACACACACACACGTGCTCTCACCATTTTCTTCTTCTCCTTCTCGCCAGTGCTGGAGCTCAGCAGCTGCATGTTGAAGAATGCCAGAATGCCCAGGAGCTTTGGCTGCAGATAATCAGCCTGAAGGATGACAGAGACTTTAGACTTTAAGACTAAAACTTTAGATTTGTCTTCTGCCCACCTGTCTGTCTGCCTGCCTCCCTGTCTAACTCCCAATGATACAGCGTGTGTGTGAGACATGTAACCAGTTCATACCATTATCTCAGGAGAGGTGATGTCTCGGGGCCCCTGATACGGATCTTCACTGGAGGCGAATGAGGCGAGGATGGAGAGTCCATTAAAGACCTGCTGGTAATGTTCGCCCAGACGCAGCAGCAGCTCATTGTGGAGGCCCTGAAAGTCCTGTCTCAGTAAACTGCCCAATTCAATCTCCGTCTCGCTCTACAGCACAAACACATAGAACCGGGTGTGGAGTGTGTCAGGAACGTACACGTGTTACTATGTCACAGCAAATTAAAACACCGAAGTGAGAAAGTGTGTGTGATGCGGCGGTTCGGATCTCAGCGGGTTCTTCAGGCACCTTGAGGTAGTGTAACGCTCTCTCCAGCTCGCCCTTGGTGCAGGAACACACTAGATGTGAGAAGATGTACTTGAAGTTGTTGATGAGGATTTCTCGCCGGTTGACGTTGAGCTGTTTAGCAACGGTGCGGATCAGAGCCGACGCTGTGGGACTCGCCTTCGCCGCCAGGTACGGAAGAAGAACCTGCAGAGTGCGCTATACACACATGCACGCACATGCACACACACCACAAATGTACAACACACACACAGGAAAAAATTATTATGACAGTATTTATACATGTCTGCAGTTAAAAACACTTTATCTGACAGATGTCAATAATAAATGACTAATAAATTGAACAGGTGTAATATTTTTTAAATCTTTAAAAGGGTAAATATCATTAAATTCACGTATATGTGTACAAGTGTCATGTAATGCTAATGGCTTTGGGGTCACATTGAGGAAGCGGTTGAGGTCGGGGAAGTCGAAGGCGTGTGCGACGTGCGAGAGGATGTCGAGAGCGAGCTCTCTTTGGTGCACCGCCTCCTCCTGTAGGGCCTCGCTGCTCTGGTCAGGGGTACAGCGAAGCGCCATCATGTGGCGGGAGTGTAACGACTCCACCAGGAACTACACAAACACACACACAACATAGCTAGCGTTAGGGTTCCACATGTTGAGATTCGGTTCTAAATTGCATGTCTAGGACAGAGTTTAAGGGTGTGATGAAATATCGGTATAAAAATATACATGATCACTAAACTACACAGGAATGAAACAATTCTTCTTAGGGAGACCTCTATAGTTCCTGCAGGAACTGGAACCGTGCTGGACGATAAGAGCAGTGACACAGACAGTGATGTCAAATACAAGGACATGGCGACTGACACTGTTCTTAATTTCAGCCAGATCAGTAAAGCTCCGCCCCCAAATGGTTCCTCGTCCACATACAAAAAGTTCCAACTCTGCAGCACAAAATCTACAGAACTAAAAATAAATAAATCAGCCCTGGTTCCAGGAGTGTGAATATGACTAGTAAATGTACCCAAACCCTTTCTGGTGAGTGCGTGTACTGCAAATGAAGAGTGTGAGAGTGAAAGAGTGAGAGACAGAGTGTGAGTGTGAGAGAGAGTGAGAGTGAGAAAGTGTGTGAGAGGGTGTAAGAGTATGAGTGTGAGAGAGAGAGTGTGAGTGTGAGAGAGAGAGTGAGAGTGTGAGAGAGAGAGTGAGAGTGTGAGAGAGAGAGAGAGTGTGAGAGAGAGAGTGAGTGTGAGAGAGAGTGTGAGAGAGAGAGAGAGTGAGAAAGTGTGTGAGAGGGTGTAAGAGTATGAGTGTGAGAGAGAGAGTGTGAGTGTGAGAGAGAGAGTGAGAGTGTGAGAGAGAGAGTGAGAGTGTGAGAGAGAGAGAGAGTGTGAGAGAGAGAGTGAGTGTGAGAGAGAGTGTGAGAGAGAGAGAGAGTGAGAAAGTGTGTGAGAGGGTGTAAGAGTATGAGTGTGAGAGAGAGAGTGTGAGAGAGAGAGAGAGAGAGTGTGAGAGAAAGAGAGAGAGTGTGAGAGAAAGAGAGAGTGTGAGAGAGAGTGTAAGAGAGTGTGAGAGAAAGAGAGAGAGTGTGAGAGAGAGAGAGAGAGAGAGAGAGAGTGTAAGAGAGAGAGAGTGTGAGAGAATGTGAGAGAGAGTGAGTGTGAGAGAGAGAGTGTGAGAGAGAAAGAGAGAGAGAGTGCGAGTGTGAGAGAGAGTGAGAGAGAGAGAGTGTGAGTGTGAGTAAGAGAGAGAGTGTGAGAGAGAGAGTGTGAGTGTGAGAGAGAGAGTGTGTGAGAGAAAGAGAGTGTGTGAGAGAAAGAGAGTGTGTGAGAGAAAGAGAGTGTGTGAGAGAAAGAGAGAGAGAGTGTGAGAGAAAGAGAGAGAGAGTGTGAGAGAAAGAGAGAGAGAGTGTGAGAGAAAGAGAGTGTAAGAGAGAGAGTGTAAGAGAGTGTGAGAGAAAGAGAGAGTGTGAGAGAGAGAGAGAGAGAGAGTGTAAGAGAGAGAGAGTGTGAGAGAGAGTGAGTGTGAGAGAGAGTGTGAGAGAGAGAGTGTGAGAGAGAGAGTGTGAGAGAGTGTGAGTGTGAGAGAGAGTGTGAGTGTGAAAGTGAGAGAATGTAAGAGTGTGAGAGAGTGAGAGAGTGTGAGAGTGTGTCTGAGAGTGTGAGTGTGTGACAGAGAGTGTAAGAGAGAGTGTGTGTGAAAGTGAGAGAGAGTGTAAGAGAGTGAGTGTGAGAGAGAGAGTGTGAGAGAGAGTGAGAGTGAGAGAGAGAGAGTGAGAAAGAGAGAGTGAGAGAGAGTGTGAGGCAGAGGTGAGGTCTGACCTGACACACAGGGTTCCTGTACTGATTAAAGAAGCTCTGCAGTTGGAGGTTCCTGGCTGAGGCGAGAGCCTGAATCTCCGTGTGAGCCACGACTGACACCTGAGAGGATTTCGAGAGTAAACAGTGGAGAAGACGCAGCAGAGAGAACGACACCAGGCTGCCTTCAGCCACCCTGAAAAACACACACACACACACACACACACACGCACACGCGCATGCACGGAGAGTGAGAGAGCACGTGAGAAAGTAAATCAGAGCGTGTTTATGTGTAAAGCATGTTTAAACATTAAGAACAGAGGGTGGGTGTGTGTGTGTACCTGCCAATCTCCCCTGTTGTGAGGATGAGAGTGTGTTTCAGTTCGTTGTTTCTGGAAGTCTTCGCGTTCGTAAAAGCCTCCTTCAGCCGGGACACGAGCAGCTGTGGATGAGACAAGATCTCAGGTGAAGGTCAGGGCAGGTCAAGGTCATGACAGGTCAAGGTCAGGTCAAGGTGAATATTAAACAGGTCTTGTGCTGTACCTCTTTGAGGAAAGTGTCTCTGTTCCAGGGCTCCAGCAGACTCCTGATGTTCTGACTGAAGGACAATCGCACGTCCTGATGTGGATCCTCGATCAGATTAACCAGCGCCATGAGGAGGGACTGAGTGTCAGGGTCACTGCTGCTCACGTCCACGTGCTTACACACGTGACTGACATTCTCAATAAACGCTACACAACAGGGGAAAAAGTTTAAGGTTTTGTTTTATTATTAAAGGTTATAGTGTTTCTCTCAGTCACAGTTACATCACAATCCCCGGGTCTCTAATCTCCACCACAGCAGAGTTAAAGGGTGAGGTGGATGGATGGGTGGAAGGATGAGGAGAGGTGAACGCTAACCTTGTTTAACCTCGGGCTCCTCACTGGGTCTAAGCAGGGTGAGGAACGGGATGAGGACTGACGCCCCGGCGGAGGACAGACGGACGGAGTGAGAGTCGGACAGAGTGATGTGAGAACAGAGGAACTCCGTGGGAGAACACAAATCCTCAGGGAGCACACGGAACTGAGAAGCTTCACTCACACAGCACAGTAACTGAGACCCGAGGGACGCCATCGCTGTCCTCACACGGGGGGAAACGTCCTGTAGTCTGGACCTACAGACACAGAGATAGGGAGAGAGAGGGAGAGAGCGGGAGAGAGAGAGAGAGTGCAAGAGAGAGAGAGACAGAGAGAGACACACAGAGAGAGAGACACAGAGAGACAGAGAGAGAGACACAGAGAGACAGAGAGAGAGACACAGAGAGACAGAAGGAAGAGAGAGGAATGAGAGAGAGAGGGGGAGAGAGGGGGAGAGAGGGATGAGAAAGAAAGGGAGAGAGAAAAAGAGAGACAAAGAGAGAGACAGGGAGAGACAGAGAGAGAGAGACAGAGAGAAAGGGAGAGAGAGATGGGGGAGAGAGGGATGAGAAAGAAAGGGAGAGAGAAAAAGAGAGAGGGATGAGAGGGAGAGAGACATTTTATACTTCATAGTTCAGAAGGAAACTGAGACGGAGGCAGATAAGCAGACAGAAACAGACAGACAGACAGATAAACAGACAGACAGGCGTGTAGTGTGTACGTACATGAGCGTAGTGTGCAGGAGGTTGTGTGCTTTAGTCCCGAGCTGATGGACGAGCAGGGGAAATCCCCTCACTGCACTGAGGCGTTCGGGCTCACTCTCACTCTGTAGTGCACACTGATAAACAACCACACGCCAGTCTGCACTCGTCTGCTGCGGGAGGAGAGAGAGGAGGAACACGCAGCGACCTCGCGTCTCCACGGCTACACACACACAAACACAGAAAAAAAAACAGATGTAATATTTTATTTTCTGCATCTTCAGGACGTATAAATGTTGAACGGTCAGCTCACAGTATGCAGGTGCGAGTTTTTTCGACAGTCCAATCAGATGAGCAGGAAACGACGCCGTCTGATAGGCTGAGACTGAGGAGTGAGTGTTCACCCAGGGAATCGACAACACCGCACACACACTCCGGTACAAACCACCGTCAGTCTGACTGTTAACTGTGAACACACAGGAACGAGGTCACGACTCAGACGTACGCAGAGGACCTGCATTTGTCCTTTTTAAAATGATCTCACAGAGAGGATAGCAAACGACATTTAATGGATTTTAACCCACGGGTCATGTAGACAACGGCGTCCAGGACGTGGACCGTTCTCTCCACCGTCACATCCATGTCCTCGACAGGGGCGTCGGCAATGACAGAGAGACACGCCTCCACCAGCTGCGACAACGTCCTCGGCTTCAACCACACCAGCTGCTGTGTGTGTTTCTCTCCGGAGTTCAACACACACTCGCTGATTATGGGGGACGACAGCAGAAATAGATGGATGAGCTTACGTGCAAAAGTTTGTACACCCTTACCTTATAAATGTAGTTTAATAAACTTTTGATTGAGATCATTAAGTGACAAGTCCTACACTGTTAACAGGTTGACAGGCAGACAGACAAGCAGGCATGTGTGTGTGTGTGTGTGTGTGAGACAGTGAGACCTGGAGCAGACTGCAGTGAGACGCAGGATGGTGACTAATCCCTCCAGGACACACACACGCTGCTCGAATCCATCACATGTCTTCAACTGCATGATCAACTTCTCCATCCGATCATCTACTGCAGCCCACACCTCACTCCTGCTCCTCATCTCCACGTGACTGAACACATACACACACACGGTGTAAAACATACAGTATATAAAGGACATATTCTGTTCATAATTAAGTGACAGTAAATTAGAAATAGAAGCAGGAGAAGGTTCATTCGAACCTAAACTGAGCTTGTCCTGACGCGGTGGAGAGAGACAGGTGTAATCTTTTAGCCGGAACCTCCTCGTCACATCCCCTCGACTCCAAGCACTCATTCACGCTGTTCTGAACTTCCTGTAGAACTGCAAGACCTTCAGCCTTCAGAGCCACACACATGTACCCCTCCACATACTGCAAATAAACACGTTATTATTAATAGTAGTATTATTAACATCATCATTTTATTGTTCTTGTTGTTGTTTACCTCCTGGTGTGTCTGAGCTCCGATGTCAGTGATCAGGGCTCTGCAGACGGCAGTCACTCTCTCGTTCCGGATGGATGCTGCGGACTCATACCCCGCCGGCACGCGCTCCAGGACGAAGCGGAAAATCTCGCAGAGCGTCGTCCTCACCTCTGTCACCTTCATCCTCCCCACAGCCCCGCTGATGACCAACCTGTGCAGCGCCTCCATCAACATGTCCAGGTGGACACGCCCGTACCGCGTGTGCACGCCCTTCTCCGGTATGAACACGCTCTGCGTCAGCGCCCGGAACTCTTCCGCGTACGTGCGCATGTCCGATTCCTCGCAGGACACAAACGAGTTCAGGAGGGACAGATACGCCGTGAAGAACGTCTGCTCATGGTTTACAGGAAGTCCGCCCAGATTCACGATGCGTCTCAGAGTCACCATAGAGACGGCTTTTAAGTCGGGGCCGCCGTGCATCAGGACGAAACAAGACACGTCCCAAATCCGGCCGACTTCCCGTGGAAAGAAGACACCCTGCAGGAGGTCGGTGAGAACAGTCAGCACGGTGGAGATCAGCGCCTGGGATGACGTGGGTGACGTGAGCTGGAGGACGGATGGCGTGAGATACACGGCGCGTTGACAAGCGCTGATGCAGAAACGCTGCAGCAACACGGGCCACTGCGTCCCGTGTGTGTCACACGTCCCGCAGACGGTGTGTGTGAGATCCTGTACTAAACCCATCAGCTCTCTGACCAGCACTCCGAACACCACCGGACTTTTTGCTCGGAAAAGGTGGAGCAGGGAACAGACAACGGAGACAATTTTAACGTGAAGAACTCCGCACTCCGGAGTGGCGGCGATGCGTAACACGCGTGTAATGATCCACTTACTGAAATCTGAAACAGTGGAGAATTATTACATGAACTTTGTTTTGTTTCTTAATCTTCCAACCCAACCTGCATTCTAGAATACACAACCTGGAACTCTTAATAATACGAGTGCAAAATTATTGGCACTCTTTCTACACTTCTTATTTCTTTAGTTCTTTTATCATTTTATAAAACGTAAAGCAATTCATTATGCGACACAAAAAAAAGAACGTTATCACATTCTCCATCCCGCCATCTTTTCTTCTATCCCTACATTCCTTCCTTTTTATTCTGACATTCTTCCTCCCCTTATGCATTTCGTCTTCATCCCACCATTTTTCATGCTGTCCCTTTTCCCCCTCCTTCCATTATCACTCAATCCCCCATTCTTTCCTTCTTCTCTTCATCCCACCACCTTCTTTTCTCCCCTTTTCTCTCTATCGTTCTTTTCTCCTTTTCATTACCCCACTATTTCTTTCTTTCCTTCATGTCGCTCTGTGTCCGTTCTCGTCCTTTCCCCTGTCCCCCCCACCACCTTTTAATTTTTTTACTTACTATCTCTTTTCATCCCGCCATCTTTTCCTTACGTATCCTTTTTTTCCCCTCTACACCTTCCTCCCTCCCTGCAACCTGTCTTCCTCTCATTCCTCCTTTGTGGCACAGATATGACCGTACTGACCGCTGCAGTCACTCTGCACGTCTCTGAACTTCTCCGACTGACACGCCGGATTTATAAACATCAGAGATGAGGATTTAATGATGTGCTGAACGAAGTCCAGGAGCATGACGCAGGCCGGCTCCGAGTTGCTCTTCTTACACAGTTCCAGCGCCACTGAAACCAAACGGAGACACAAAACACAACAAAATAAAATTTGAGGCTCTCTTCATGGTCCTGAAGCTCCACAGTTCAGCTCTTTGGGGTTTTAAAGCTCACTTCTGTTGGAACACAGATGGATAATAAAGAATTTACGAGTACAGAAGAAAAGAATAAGGTCTTCAATCTTCACAGAGGTGTGCAGATATTTTCAGGCTTTGGAATAACTTTTTGCACAATAACACGTTATAACGTTTTTTTTTTTTTTAACTACAGTTAAAGAAATTTGATATTTTATATGACACGACAATAGATTTCACATCAATAAAAGCACCAACACAGATATAAAAAAAATGTTGAAAATGTTTTAATATCCTCCAGGGTCCAGGGTTCGAGTCCCGCCAGGGCCATGTGTGTGTGGAGTTTGCATGTTCTCCCCGTGTGTCGGGGGTTTCCTCCGGGTACTCCGGTTTCCTCCCCCAGTCCAAAGACATGCATGGTAGGCTGATTGGCGTGTCTAAAGTGTCCGTAGTGTATGAATGTGTGTGTGTGTGTATGTGATTGTGCCCTGCGATGGACTGGCACCCTGTCCAGGGTGTACCCCGCCTTGTGCCCGATGCCTCCTGGGATAGACTCCAGGTTCCCCGTGACCCTGAAAAGGAGTAAGCGGTTGAAAATGGATGGATGGATGGAAAGACTTTTATTCTGTTTCTTACCGACTTCCACATCAGTCAGGATCCTGTCAATGAACTGGCACAGAATCTGTCTGGGTTTCTGTACAGCGGCGTTATACTCCTCTGAAGTGGCACTGAAACCAAGCAAACCTCTTTATTACTTCCATCTTGCAGCTGTCTGAAGCCGACATTAGTGTAAAACTCATCATTAAAGTAATAAACACAAACAAATAAACAGATAAACACAGAGATACCTGGCGAGCTCCTGTAGAGCAGGAATCATTGCAGACATCTCTAGCCCTGGCTCCATTTCACCCTTTTACTAAACACATCCGAAAACAATGACCAGTCGAAATATCAAATCGTGTCTAAAGTGCGACCTAAGTAGGAATAATTCAATAAAAAATAAAGAATAACTTTCTGTCAGGAATCTCTACACATTGCGGTGGTTTAACATCATGAGCTCCCTCACGCGCGGCTCCATATTTTCAAAACAGTTCCGCTCTCCGACTGAGAGGTGGGTACGGCGGCCGGGAACGCACCTGCCGTCCTTCTATTAACGAAACGCGATGCGACTTCTTTGATGCTTCCGGGTTTTTTTTTTTTTAAGCTATTTTGTCATTTAGCGCTTTATATTTAGATTAAAATGGGCATCACGAAATTAGCAGATTTGATTCGTGGTGACGCTCCGGGTTCGATCATTTACAAAGAGATCGGAGATTACACTGGTAAATCCTGTTATTTATAGCTCAATTGTGTTAGCTAGCTAATTCAGATTAGCCTAGCTCACCTTGTAATGTAAACAACCAGTTAAATTGATTTTCTGTGTTAACTGATGGAAAATAGTGAATCTGGGCTAGTAACTAATTAATTAATGTACTTTAAAGGTCAGATCACTAAAAAGACTAGAAAGAAATGAAAGCATTTTTTAAAACTAGTTATTATAATAATGTTATTGTTGAATGTATATTTATTTCTACTTTCTGTAGTTATTTTCTAATTTGTTCCCAAAGTCTTTATCCAAGCTTTGGCGATATAAATGTTAATATTATGTTATTTGTTATGCCAATAAAGAAACCTTTGACTGGTCTTTAAATCTTTAACTTCAGATTATTTATCATATTACTTTAATAATCATGTTTGTTTGTTTGTGTAAGGGAAAATAATTGCACTTGACACCTCCATTATTATGAACCAGTTCCGTTCAGCTGTTTCTAATCTGAAATTAAGGTAAGAATTATAAATAATAACGATTACACCCTTCCATCCGATACCGATCTGGTGCTTTAGTTAAATATGACTTCTGATGTCCTTTATAATCTTTTACACACACATTAGTGAAATCAAAACAGTTGGAAGTGCCTGTATACATCCATCCATCCATCCATCTTCTACCGCTTGCTCCTTTATCAGGATCACGGGGAACCTGGAGCCTATCCCAGGAAGCATCGGGCACAAGGCTAGATCATAGTGGATTTCTACTTGTTTTTGTGCTCTCTAGTGTGCGGAATATATCCTAGTAATTTGATAATCAGTATGTTCCAGTATATGATTATTATTATTCTGTACTGATTAGTTTGTAGTGTAGAGTATATTTTTTAGAGAAATTATTCTAATCATTGTTGTTGTGTATAAGCTCCGTCTCTGAGGCTTGATGAGAATCCATCCTGTCCTCTGTAAGAATTCTTTATTAAATGAAAAAGGTTTATGACATCATGGTTTGTGTGTGTGTGTGTGTGTGTGTGTGTGTGCTGTCCAGCTTGTTAGGTGTGTTCTACCGCACGCTGAAGTTCATGGAGCACGACATCAAGCCGGTGTTTGTGTTCGATGGAGAGCCTCCTGAGCAGAAGAGAGCTGTGGTGAGACGCGAGACTCGACACTGACGGAGCGCCAGGGTTCAGGTTTACTTTTAAAATAGCAAATAACAAATGCTTTCTTCATTTTTATCCTTCAGCTGGAGAAAAGAGCACAGAGTGCAGGCAGGAGCAGCGCACAACACTCTCACACTGGTGGTAATAATAATAATAATAATAATAATAATAATAATAATAACAATATTAATAATAATAATAATAAAGAATGTGTCAACCTGATTAAACACTCAGATTATAATTGATTTATTTATGGTGAAAGTTACTCAGTGATTACAGTGGAATTAAAATGAGTGTGTTACCGAATGAGTCCTTTAGGTTTTATTGGATTAAATTCCAGATTCTGTAAGTGTGTGTGTTACAGATGGAGTGTGTATCTTATGGATATGATGTTAAACTTCAGCTTTACTCGGTATCCTCTCCCTCAGTGTCATATCAAACCAAGGAATTCCTTCGGCTTTTCAAGCTCCTCGGTGTTCCTTGTGTCCAGGTAACTTCTCACAACTCAATTAAAGCAGCTTCTAGGCTTCTAGGCCCTCCCCCTCTCCCTCCCTCACTCTACCTCTCCCTCCATCACTCTCCATCTCTCTCTCTCTCACTCTCTCCCTCCCACACTCTCCCTCACTCTATCTCTCTCTCTCTC
>JAFFST010053955.1:69649-89141 GCA_022414735.1 Noturus placidus
AAAACCCTCTAATGTAACTGAATTAGGACAATTCTGCAAAAATGAGTGGGCCAAAATTCCTCCAGGACGCTGTAAAAGCCTCATTGCACGTTATCGCAAACGCTTGGTTGCAGTTGTTGCTGCTAAGGGTGGCCCAACCAGTTATTAGGTTTAGGGGGCAATCACTTTTTCACACAGGGCCATGATGGTTTGGATTTTTTTTCACCTTTAATAATGAACACCTTCATTTACAAATTGCATTTTGTGTTTACTTGTGTTGTCCTTGACTATTGTTTAAATTGGTTTGATGTTCCGAAACACTTAAGTGTGACAAACATGCAAAGGAACAGGAAATGAGGAAGGGGGCAAACACTTTTTCACACCACTGTATATGGGCCTATGGTGTGCTGTTTCCACTGATGGACAGGATAGAGAGGTGCCAATACTTTGTGCAGTGTAACAGAGGGAATACAGAGTGTGTGATATGTGTGGATAAAATGTAGACATTACAGCTGATGAAACACAACTGTAATATCTCTCTCTCTCTCTCAGGGTGGAGCTCCAGCAGGTCCGTATCCCACTGGTGGATCATCCACTAATCCGTTCCTGTAAAGCACGCGTACACACACGCGCGCACACACGCACTCTTTATATTCACTGCGCTGACACTTCTAGAGAAGGAGGTGTGTTGTGTGTTCCAGCGCTGTTCTCAGCTCATCCTCATCCTGATAAAGCGACCAAAGTCCACTTAAAGTCCGTTCAAGATGGCAGTGAAATCTAGGGGAGGTGTACGAGGGTGGATTGAGAATGGTGTTGGGACACAGCCATGCAGAAGAGATGCAGCAGACGGTCTTCCTACGATCCCCGCTCAGCTCCCATCACGCTCCCTATCCGCAGTCCATCCTATTTATGGCTTTCAGTAATTAATAATTAACAATAATAATAATAATGTCTTAGGCCTAGCAGTTGTGCTTATCGTTATTTGTAATCCTTTAAAAAAGCATTATTTATGATAAAAAAAAACAAAGTGTTGCATTTGAGCGGGTTTGGCCAAAAAAAAAAATCAGGTTGTCCCTGTGTTACTTTTCGGGTTTTCTATCGGAGCTACGATGCTAACGTGTAACGGAAGCTTACAGCTAGCAGTTTAGCATCTCTCCCATGTGTTGGTGTTTTTCTGACTCTGTATGACGCGCAGTTATCTATGAACATCGACAGTGAGATCACAGAGAGAGGAAAAACCCCCAGTGAACCTAAAAAATCACCTTCTTCCTCAGATTCAAGTGGGGGTGTGGCCTAAAGTCAAAAGGTGGAGCTTGTGCATTAGATTTGATTCAGATGATAAAATGTTTTTTGATGTGTGTGTGTGTGTGTTTAATATAAATAAATAAACAGGAAGCCTCGTAGCTCCAGTGGATAAAGGGAGAATGTAGATTTGATCTTTGGCCGAAGTGCTGCTTTACGAAGAACACGTTTCGGGGGGGGGGGGACATTTTAAAAGCAAGACTTCTGAAAGGTGTTTAATCCACTAATTGGGGAAGAAGGTTTACAGAGACAGACTTTGGAGCTGCAGGAGCTTCCTGTGAGATGTGTACACGGCGACACACACTGCTTCCTCCTGTCACGTGTGTATATAAATATAAATACATGTATAATTATTAAAGATTTTTAACTACTGTTCGACGTGTTCTGGACTTTTTTTCCATGCATGGAGATATTTAATAAAGTGTAGCAGATGTTTTTGTAGCTTGGTTTTATTGTGTAGAAGTTTAAACACATCCTTAGAGGCTGGACTGTTTAATGGTTATATACGTGAATAGAAGATAAATATGAAACATAAAGGTATAAATCTGAGTCAAATCCAACAGAGACGATGTTTGGGCCCTAAACAGTGACAGAAAAACAGCACACAGCATTCTCATAAATGAAGATATTAATGATGATTGAGAAGATCCCTTTTTTGTTCTGCAGTTTCTTGTATCCTTGTGCAATTCTTTATATTTTATGCATGACTTTCTTATATTAATTCCTTGTGTAAAAGAGTTGCACTTAAATGCTTATTGCTAATTTACTGTAATGTGTCTCTGGCTCTTTGAAGGATGTTAAGTAAATCATCATAATCATGATTTTGTTTTCTGTATTCAAAGCTAAACATCACATCATCTAAATGACCCACATTCATTCAATGTTAAATGTTCATTCATATCCTTCATTACAAGCTTGAAAGATTTCGTACATTTAAAAATAATAAATGTAAAAATGATCACATCGCGTGGGATTTTCTGGTTTAATCAAAAAAGGGGTATGGGGGTGGGGGACGATATTCCAACAAGCCACACATAATGAAATAAACTTTTTTTTATTCAAACAACATCGAAAGAACTTATTTTTTTCTTTTATTAAGCGTACAAATGTATGCATACTTATAACAGAGAACTCTCATTTGCATAAACACGTGCATTTTTTTAAATATAAAGAATATCATCACTCGACAGGAGAAGATTCATTTGATTTTAATATCTGTTGTTTTTTCTATTCTTTGTGATTTTGTCCATCTTCAGTGTTTTGCTTTAATACAGCTTTTCGGGTGAACCTGGCAACCCGGGCGTTGCGGTTGTCATGGTGACGGTGTAAAATGGCGCAGCTGCTGGAAGAGACAGTGTTTGAGATCAGTTCTCAGGGACCTGCACCGATTAAAGACTATTTCTATTTCCAGATCTCTCAGACAGAGGCGAGTGCGGACGAGTTTAGAAGATTTCATTACGGTTTGTTTATTCTCATAAACACCGAATAGCAAACGGCGCGTGCGAACTACTTCCGGTTTCCGGTTGTTGTTTTCTCAGTAATTAAGTCTGAAAGTGTGTAGTCTACTCTCAGTATTTCATAAACTGTTTCACCTTTCTCTAATTTATTATCTTAGAGTCTCACAATATAAAAGTGCCAACTTCAAAACTACTATTTACATTATATGTATATTATGTATATTATATATAATATACAGTATATTTATGTATATTAATCATCAGGCCTGAGTGGTTGTATTTTATATATATATATATATATATATATATATATATATATATATATATATATATATATATATATAAAATTTAAATTGCAACACATTTCCATCATGATACACTCCTCTAAGTCTTCGTCGTAACATCAGTGTGAATTGACTTGTTTTTACACCTGTTGTATCCAGAGCACCTGGTCCTGGTCTCTGATTGGTCAGAAGAGGAGGCGTTGATTAATTTTCTATAACTGCAGCTCTGACAGAAGCGCGCCACAAATCACAGCTTTATATTAATATTAATGCCCTCGTTCTGATACGTTCCGCATAAACGGATTCAAAATGGGTGGAATTGTTGATATTTATCGAGGAGACGTTTACGTAACGTTGATGGAAGGAGTCTCCAGTGTCGGCACTTTGTAAGAGTCAGAGGTAAAGCTGTAACTCAAAGTTTTCCGACACCTTCAGGACAGAATATCTCATTTCGTAGACATTCCATGACATCAAACTATACATGTAACTATAACATGTAACTATAAAAGCATAAAATACGAGTGTCTTTTTTTATTCGTTGGTAAATTGCAGTGGTGAAAAGGGAATAAAACAGTTAGGGGTGTGCCGTTTTAGGAAAGTAATGAACTTCAGGGCGGTAACAGTAACTCTGCTTCATCACTCAGTATTTTACTGTAACACTATAGAAGTGTATTTGAATCATTTCTTCATTTCAGGTGATTTGGCGATGGTGGAAGATTTCCTTTCGACCAAATTCCTACAACACGAGACCAGGAGAAGTGAGAGAGTCACACGGCGAGTTTCTGGACGACAAGCGGCTGCAGGGTAACGATACAAACACTAACTCTCATATTTAACTTAAATAAAGCCGATTTATTACTCTGAGTGGAAATTAATTTGACCATCACGGATGAATAGTTTCAAAAAGCCATTCGAATGAACAAGAATGTGTGTGTGTGTGTGTGTGTTACAGGTCAGGTGTTGATGGTGTTTGGTCCTCATGTGCTGCAGTACTCTAAGTGTTTGTGTCAGGGTCAGTACGATTATCTCCAGCGTCTGCCAGATCCTTTACTGCTCCGCATCACGGCACATTTAGAGCTGGAGGACGTGACGCGGCTCGCATGCACCTGTCATAGGTTTAAACAGGTGAGTCAATCCAAACTCATTCTTCAGTGACTCCTTCAACAGATTTATCTGCGTGTAAAACCCTCAAGTGAATCTTTCTTTCACGTGATCCCTCGACCAAAACGAGTTATTATCATGTTTATTCTCTGAACCAGAGCTGCGTAGAATAATCCCTGTTGCTATTTTGATCAATTACAGAACAATACACTGTTCGGGACTATCGTAGGGGTCGTCAGCGTTTTAATAACGGTCACGTGCTTCGATCGGAACGACCGATTAGATTGTAACATCTTTTACTCGAGCATTAAACTTTATTCCTCAGTCCGAGCACGAGTCAGAGAACATGTGGAACTCATCAGTGTGAACAGAATCATCAGGTATTTATCCAAATCTGTCCTTAATCGGACCTATTGTCTTTAAAAACGGGTCAGACGTTATCTCAGGAGCACAGCTGACACCTAAAGCAGCAGACGATTGTGTAATTTCTATATACGTGTGACATTTCAATCAAGCTTTTCTTATTTCTATGCCAATGATCCGTCCAGCTACGAGAGAGTTAGTGAGGTTGAGGTCAGGCGCTGATGTTGTCATGGCGATGAAGCTCCAGTTCTAGTTCATCCCGAAGCAGATGGAGTTGAGATCACGGTACGTTTTCATGGAGCTCACTTTGTGCACTGTGTGTCATGCTGGAACAGTGTTTGGGTTCTCTTAGTTCCAGTGAAGGGAAACTGTACATAACGCTACAGCGTACAAAGGCATTCTATACAACCATGTGCTTCAGACTTTGTGGCAACAGCAGAAGAACCACATATGGATGTGATGGTCAGGGGTGCATATACTTTTGGCCATATAGTGTAGATTCAATATGTATAGAGACATAAAAAAAGAAAATAAAGCTTGGAAGGAAGTAATAGAGATCGATGGTGCGTCTGTTTTTTTTGTATTGCTATTACTGTTTTGTTCTCATCCAAAATTAAATAAATAAAAATGCTGAAATTGCCACGCCCACCAGAGACAACCTATATGCATCATGAGACGCTCCTCCGCCTGCTGTCTCTGAATCTCTGGCAAGCAGCAGCTTTCATAATCATGTGAAATGTGTGTGTTATTTGATAAGTTTGGTGTGTGTGTGTGTGTGTGTGTGTGTGTGTGTGTTTGTGTGTGTGCGTACGTATGCGTGTGTGTTAGCTCTATAGCTCGGAGCAGTTTTGGGAGCAGACGGTACGCCTGCTCTGTGACACGGTGACCCCCGGGATGGAGGATTTAGCCCGAGACGTGGGATGGAAGCGTGTTTTCTTCACCAATAAACTCCAGCTCCAGAAGCAGATCCGCCGCCGCAAAGCAGGAAATAAACTCACAAACACGGGAGATTTACTCAACATCACGTCCGGCCAATAACAACACACACAGTCATACGTTATACGAAACCGTCACCATGACGTCAGCACACCAAGTCACAGAGCTTTGTACCAGGGAAAACACTAATTAACTAATAAACACTAATTTATACTTGATATTTGTTTTAAACGTTAAAGACAAATTATTTCATCATTAAATCAATCGTGCGATTTTGCTATACATCGTAATGTTTCACAGCAATTTTATTATTTTTATTCAAGAATGTAAAAAAAAGAGATTTTAAATGGAATTGAAAAATATTCATTCGCTTAATCCTTATAACACATCAATTAGACGTTTTAGCTCAATTAGTTTGACAACACACAAAAATAATAACATAGGATTAAAGTACTTTATTTTATTTTACTTATATCACAGTTAAGTGAAGATGTAATACATATCAAAACATGCTTTTTATCTTTAACTGTACGCTTGAGTGTAAACGTTTTCACAATAAAAGGAAGATGATATTAAATGAATGATTATTTATTACACTGAACAGTTATTCTGAATCCTCGCTGGCTGTGAGTGGTCAGAGTTTTCAGGTCATGTGTGAGAGCTGTTTTTAATGACTCACGCTGTCTTTGCTCACCAGAGACACCAGCACGTGAGCGGTACAGACCAGACATCCTATATTTTCTACCTATGGACATGACTCTCATGACTCTCAACTCTTTGCAGAATAGGTATGATGATGTGAAGTGACCATTCCAGACGTGTGGTTTGAACGGTTCCTCGGATCAATACGGCGCTTGTTTCAGATGTTTCGGTTCTCTGCTCAGAACTTTAGTTCCTACCTGTGATTAATTCACACGGAAATATATCCTATATAAACACTATACATCCTGTCTGATGTTTTTCTTCCATTTATACGTGTCACACAGTTAATGGGAACTAATCTCAGGTAGGAATAGAGAAAACAGAGAGAGGAAGAAGTGATGAAGAATTAAATTATGATCCTGTTGTGAGAGGGGGAGAGAGAGAGAGACAGAGGGGGAGATAGAGAGAGGGGGAGAGAGAGTGGGAGGTGAAAAGGCACTCAGATGAAATGGATCTGCAGATGTAGAAACCTCTGGCATGGATGGATATATGAGAGAGAGAGAGAGAGAGAGAGAGAGAGAGAGTGTGTATGTGTGTGAGAGAGAGATGGAGAGAGAGAGGGAGAGATATGGAGAGAGTGAGGGAGAGAGAGTGTGTGTATGTGTGTGAGAGAGGGAGAGAGATGGAGAGAGAGAAGGAGAGAGATGGAGAGAGTGTGTATGTGTGAGAGAGAGGAAGAGAGAGAGAGAGAGAGAGAGAGAGCGATGAAAAAACACTCAGATGTAATGGATCTGCAGATGTAGGGACCTCAGGCATGGATGGATATTTTCACTTTCACACAAATAAGAGACGAGTCTTCATGTCTTTAATATTCAGGTCATAGGACTTCTGTATTCCATTCATCCTGTATTTAGTGTGATTTTATGAAATATTAGTCGGATTGTGATTCATTTAAATTGCAGAGACATGTGAAATGTATCTGTCAGACGGGCTTACAACTCATCTTTACACCTTTACCTATTTACACCTTTACATCTTTACACATTTACACCTTTACATTTTTACACCTTTACATCCGCTGGATCTTTTTTTAATCAGTCGTTTTACATTATAGTTCAAGCCAAGAAGGTGTGAACATTTCTAATCCACTAGAGCAGGGGTGTCCAATCTTATCCGGAAAGGGCCAGTGTGGGTGTAGGTTTTCATTCCAACCAAGCAGAAGCCACACCTGAGTCTCTTGAAAGCCATGATCAACTGATTAAACAGGTGGAATCAGTTGTGGATCCTGCTTGGTTGGAATGAAAACCAACACCGGCCTTTTCCGGATAAGATTGGACACCCCTGTACTAGAGTGTACATTTGGTCTCTGTCTTCCTCCCTCACTCTCTCTCTCTCTCTCTCTCTCTCTCTCTTTATTTTTAAATCCTGCTGAATATGAAAGATGTGAAACCTGAAGCCTGATTGTAAGCTGACAGACGGACAAACAAGAGGGAGAACAGAAAGGTGGGTTTTGTTTCACTAAATTAACAAACAAATGTAAATGTGTGTAAAACTAAAGCAACAAATTCTAATGATGACTAGGTTATTATTAAAATAATTGATATATTTGTTGATCGGTTAATGTGTCGTTCAGTTTATTTATAAAATGCAAAGTTAATTGATTGATTTATAAATGACAGTAATACTGATTGATTAATCAGTCTGTTAAATGATTAGGTGATTGATTGATTGATTGATTGATTGATTGATTGATTGATTGATTGATTGAGTTTGTCTGTTTTCTCTCAGGCATAATGAACAGCTCTGATAATCAGCCTCTCCTGAACATGGTGAAGGCATGTGTGCATTCTGTGATGTTTGGGGCTATAGGCATGTTCACGTACGTGATCGCGGTGACGGTACACAGCTCACCACATCTTTACCGTAACGCTCATGACCTCCTGCTGCTGCAGCACTGCATCTGCCTGACGGGCTTCAACGCCGTGGGCAGAGTGTTACATGGCCTGCGCGCCCTGCGTCTCCCCATCGCCCGCCTCGCCTGCTGGATCCTGTTCGACCTGCAGGTCGTGATGGCACCCGGCCTCATCTTCACCCTCACCCTCATGTGCATGTGAACATGCCTCTCCGTGCGCTGCCCTCTGCGATACAAAGCGCTGGTGTGCACCTTGTACCGCTGGGTGATATTCGTGATGTGGACACTGGCTCTAATCAATCCAGTGATGTCCATTGGTGTTCGCGCAGCAGCTGTGGCATAACGTGATCTCTCTGGACATGGAGTGCTCCACAGTTCTGGAGGATAATGCGTGCATGTCTGACGGCGAGTGGGACAACGAGAAAAAACACCACATCACCAACCATGAGGAAAGTACAGTGTGAAAATGTGGTGGCTCCATCAACAGGAAGTGACACACAGAATTTTGAGAACTTTCCCAAACAAATCTTGCATTCACATACGTGAGAGAACAGGACTGATCGGTTTGTTAGATTGAGCCACTAGTCGTCTACTGTGCTTAACCTCAAAAACAAATAAAAAGCCATGCCGATTTTGTATGGAAAAACTCAGCGCACAAAAAACGTTATTTACAGGAAGTTTTTCACGTATTTTCAAGTGCTTCATGTTCATCACCGTGAAAATTGCCAACCAGTAAAAATGCAGAGGGGCAGGGCTGACGGCTTTCCGTAATCAACACAGTCTGCTAATTACGAACCAGCTGATTCGCAGTACTATTTTTACATCAGGGGGGAAAAATCAAAGTGGCTAACATTAGCACTGATTAACGTGATCAAGAGAACACGTCTGCATCTAAAACCTTCGTGTGGCACAACGACACGTGGTTAGACCCACAGAGTAATGCTACGCCACTATGACAAAAAAAAAACATGGATTTTACTGTAATTATTGTAAATATTTTATTTATGAGAATAACTGTGAAGCTTGTATTGTACTGTTTGTGTTCTGCAATGTAGCACTGCGTCCTGTTTCAGCTTTATACACAGTATATGTGTTTGTGTGAGGTCGTGCTAACACGCAAACATGTGGTCGTTTGTACTACAATGAGGGCGTGTTATGTGTTATGTTTTATATTATATACGCAATTACTGTCCGACAGTGGAAATGATAATAATATATTGACACAAAATGCATCTTTATAGTGTTCAAGATCTTTTACGCCTCATTTCCCTCACTTTATACGTCATATATTGTTTACAGAATCCTATTTTTTTATTTATGACTGAGTGGAGATTCCCAACTTTTTTACAGAACTGACCTGACCTGAGCTTTAATACAGTATACACACACAATCTATTTCATTATTAACTGACTGTTTGATTGTTTGTTTGTTTGTTAGTATTGGCACCCTTAATGCGGTACGACCAAAGACGGAAATCCGTTGATCCGGATTATTCTTCAGTCTTATTTCAGCTGTTAACTAAGAAAGCAGGTGGAGTCTGTAGCGTATGTGTACATGCAGACGTGTTGTGGAATGAATTTAATAAAGGTTCTCTGTGATCACTGTGGGTTCTGCTGTTTCCTTTAACCAACGTTCTTCATCGGCTGTTTCATCAAAACAGCAATTTTATAAATCCAGTTCATGGTTAGCTTTGTAAGTTTTGCATGCAATGCTACAGACTACTATTTAGTGAATGTTTAGTGTAGGCCTGTAACGGCCGGTTGAGAGTTGGTAGCATTCGTGGTTGCGTGGTTTTAACAAATTGCCCACCTCAAATGTGATTCAAAAGCCACATAAAAGACATGAAACTAGGCAGAAAATGCAGGTGGTAGCAAAGGGAGACACAGTGACTTTTTTATTGCTATAAAACTAGATCTTTGGCAACCGTGTCATTACCCTGATTGCTGCTCCTCCACCTGCGCATGGGGCAGCAGGATTCCCACCCCAGTGGGCCTCTGTTTATTAGTGCGTGTACCAGTTCCTGTGTAATTCTGTAAAACATTCTCACAATTCTGATTTTTATCTCACGATATAGACGTCCACTTGACACAGTACCTGAAATGTGACTAACTTCAGGTAAGGAGTACACACTAGCGTCTGCTTTTCCTTGTTTTGACTTGCTGATGAGTATTGTTTTTACTGTACATAACATATTTATAGAGAATGATTGATGATTTGTTGGTGCATTCTTTGTAACACAGTAAATGACATGCGGACATTTTTAGAAAAAAAAGTCAGAATTGTGAGACTGAAACCCGTAATTGCAAGAAATAAAGTCAGAATTGCGAGATATTAAATTGCAATGACCTTTTTGATATTTTTTTCTCCATGTTAGACCATTAGGTGTAACAACAACTCTAGAGAGTTAAATGGGGCAGTAAGCACACTGCATTATGACTGCTCTAGAAACGAGTGCATTAAACGAGTGCATGAGAAAAAAAGCAAAAGAGAGAACTGATGTAAGATGAGGAGGTGTGTGAGGTCACGTGATGAGTTTGACTCACGCTTTAAGACACTCTTTAAATAAGACGACCTAAAGCGGTTCGCTTTATAGATAACTTAGAAAACTTGCTTAAGGATTTTAAACCAAATTATAATCAAATTATTTTTTTATTTGCTCTGGAGAAAAAAAAATTTCATTCTTTTGGAGGCAAAATATTGAAATTATTCTTCTTTATATGTTTTTTTTCTTCTCTGTCTCAAGCATAAAGTGAAAGTTCGGTAAATCGCGCCGGTCGATCCAAATAGTGAGTAACAGACTGACAGATTTAGCATACGATGCTAAACTGGAGATTATAAGCTTCGATATCTTGTTCGCCGCATTAGCCTCGTAACTTTGGTGCTAAACTAAAGCAACAAAAAATGTGTTGGAATTTCAGATTTTTTCCTTTAAGAATAAACCTAATACAAATAGACATTTATCAGAATCATTAAATACAGGTTTAAATTTATGAGAAGTGCAGCGGAGTGTTTAGTGAATGTGATCGGGGTTAATCGGCTTTGAGACCTGAATCCATTTTAGTCCCTGTTCAGATAAACAGAGAGAGAGAAAGAGAGAGAAAGAGAAAGAGAAGATGGACTACAGATAAACAGACTGATAAAGCTACATCTCTTAATTTCTGAAGGCAGATATTTTACACGTTTTTTCCCCACAGTTATTTTAGTCTGAACCTGCGATGTCTTCCTAACTTGTTTTTTTTTTAATTATTTTTTTAAACCAAACGTGTATAAATAGAATTATCTCACAAAAATGTGTAGGATTTTAAATGAGTTTTAAAAAGAAATAAAATGCTGAAATCCATGATATTGCACAGATATCGTATTGTTTCAGTCCCAAAATGCATCATAATATATATCATAAAAATATTGCTCATATAAAATCTTTTGCGATGACAAAATCTCATGCTTTTGTTTGTTTTCAACCCTGATGACATGTAAAAATAATAATAATAATAATAATTCTCTTTCTGGCACTTCAATAAAGAGCCATTTATCCTGAGTTTCTGTCCAGCGTTTGGCCAAATTTAGCTGGGCGTTAAAGCTTCTTACAGGAGAACCCTCTTATGAGGTCTCTTCCCTGAATAGTGCACAGGTACAGACCGCACAAAAGGACTTAAGCCGAAATCCCTGGCAGGTATTTAATTCTAAATGAGTAATTATGGTATCTTTGGTCGTGCGTCAGAGCGACTCATTCGGATTTCAGCATCTGATCGAGTCACACACAAACACACAAAAACGAAAACTCTGGAGCTCTGGAGATTTTTTTTCCCCGTGGAGATTAAAGTTTATGTTAAACAGCCAAAATGTGTGACATGAGCGCTCTCGATAACCTGGTGGCCAACACGGCTTACCTGAAAGCTCAAGGTGGAGATGAGAAGGAGCTGCGGAAAAGACGACAGAGTCTCGCCCTTCCCAAACCGGAGAAATGCGAACCCATCCGGGCATCTGTGGGACAGGACTTCGAGTCCTTGTGTGAACTCCAGCCCATCGGGAAAAAGTTATTCAGACAATATCTGAACGAGATGCCCGAGTACACTGTCGCCGCAGATTTCCTGGACGAGCTGAACGATTGGGAACTGGCTGAAGGCGCTGCCAAGGACAAAACACGCACCAACATCATCAACCAATTCTGCAAGGAAGGATCCAAGAGCTTCCTGTCCTGTCTGACTGGAGAAGCTCTGGAGAAGTGCAAAGTGGTGACGGAGAAAGATTTCGAAGTGGTGATGATGGGGAAAGTGAAAGAGGCCATCAGAGATTTCCTCAAAGGCAAGCCATTCACGGAGTACACGCTGAGTCCTCTTTTTGACAAGTTCTTACAGTGGAAAGAGTATGAGAAGCAGCCCATCACCGAGAAATACTTCTACGAGTTCAGGACGCTCGGGAAAGGCGGGTTCGGCGAGGTAAGGTTTCGTGATCAAGTCACACAATCCTACTGGAAGTTCTTTGGATGGTTATGGGTTCTTAGGTTTCTAAGGGAGAACCCACTGATGGAGAAATGCTTCATTGTTGGGTGGTTCTTCATGACATTACAATTACAGATTCCTCCAGAGAGGTAGGCTGAAGAACCTGCAGACCACAATTGTGTCCTACAAACGCACAGATTTTTGGTTAAAAATTGTGACCAGGTTCAAATTTGCTCTATTCTGGAGAAAGATTTATGGAGAAATCCACACACCTTTAAAAACATCTCTGTCAGAGTATTTATTATTGTTTGCTTTTGATAAATGTTGAAGATCTTAATACACCATTTGAAATTATATAGTTATTGCCAGAAATCACAAGTCAAAAGTGCCACGAATGTTTGTTCCAGGTTTGTGCAGTGCAGGTGAGGAACACAGGTCAGATGTACGCCTGCAAGAAGTTGTGCAAGAAGCGTCTGAAGAAGAAGCAGGGTGAGAAAATGGCCCTGCTGGAGAAGAGGATCCTGGAGAAGGTGAACAGCCCGTTCATCGTCAGCCTGGCGTACGCCTTCGAGACCAAATCTCACCTGTGTTTGGTGATGACACTGATGAATGGCGGTGATCTGAAGTACCACATCTACAACATTGGCGAGAAAGGCATCGAGATGAACCGGATCGTTTATTACACCGCTCAGATCACTACAGGAATGCTTCATCTACACGGCATGGACATTGTGTATCGAGATATGAAGCCGGAGAACGTTCTCCTGGACAGCCAGGGCCAGTGCCGACTCTCAGATCTCGGCCTCGCCATTGAGCTTCCTGCTGGAAAAACTACCACTCAGAAGGTCAGAGTGCAAATCTTTAAATCTGCTGCATCCGGATACTGATGTTGTTCTCTAAACATGTTGGTGAGGAGTTTCAAGTTAAAAATAACCACCTAATATTGGTGAGATCTTTATTTAAAGCATTTATTTAATTATAGAGCCTGTAGTGACTGGGGGGTTTGTAACATGAAAACATTCACACCTATGAAAAGTTTTGAATACTCCAAACGTCACGTGTTCAACAGGAAGTTGCATCAACCGAATTTTCTGAAGTTCAGGGGAAGAAGAAAAGTAAGTATCTCTCCTTCTGAATAATTAGGTCACGGCAAAAGTACAATCCTGTTAAACAAACTATAGGCAGAAAACAAATATTTAGCATAAACAAAGCAAAAAAAGAAAAATATGCTAGTTAACCACATTTTGTGCAAGTATTTGATTTCTATGCTAATTCAATGCTATCCATCCATCTTTAACCACTTAAATTCAATGCTAGCACTTTTAAAAAAAAATAACTAGATGCACTTTGGTTCAATGTTGACAAATAATGTTTATTAATTAATTAATTAAATAAATAATATTTGCACCCTGTCCAGGGTGTACCCCGCCTTGTTCTCCGTGACCCTCAAGAAAGGATAAGCGGTGTAGAAGATGTATGGATAATAATAATAATAATAATAATAATAATAATAATAATAATAATAATAATAATAATAATGATTTAAAACCATGTAATTATTTAAGACGTGTTTAAGGACTAAATGGCACCGCGATCACAGAAATCAGAATTAAAGTTTTAAAGACGTGTTAGTAATCATCGGTGGGGAAAATGGACTCCGTCTGGCTGTTTGAGATTTGTTTGCGGTAATTTGCTCTACATGACTATCACTGCTACTACAAACATTTTAATCACTAGCATAAAGCACTACAGGTTCCCCAGAGTTCAAACTGAATCCTCATGCCTAAAAGGTGAAACGTCCGCAATTAACAGGACGTACATCGTCTACATGACCTCTAATGACCCCTCCTGGAATATACACACTCTGCCACACTCCAACGACCCCCTCATACAAATACACACACACACACTCAGGGAAATATTTTACTGATCCACTACAGATGTCTCGCATTGTTTTCACTTATTAAGTTCAGAACAATCCAGAAAATCTTTAACGCCTTGACCTGTTGAGATTCTGTTAAAAAATAAAGTTCATTTTTGCGCCAGGAAAAAGATGCGAGTCGTTTAATGCACATTTGCGATGTCTGATAGAAAAAGAAATAATAAAATGCGTAAATATTTGCAACATCAGCAGCCTAATGGTTGAAATGGATCTTTTTCCAAGACATTTTTACACATTTTTCTTTCTTTCGCTCAAGGTGATATGTGAGTAGAAAACTAGTGTAGCTTCAGCATGTGCAGTACGCTAAAAAAACAACAACAAACAACAGATTTAGCTAGCTTTATAGCAGCCAAAAATATAGCACCTTCCTCAGAAGCTAGGGTTGGGGTTAGGGTTGGGGTTGGGGTTAAAGTTGGGGTTTGGGGTTAGGGGTTAGGGAACCCTAGCTGATTAGCTGAAGCCCACATCTAAAATGATAAAAAAAAAAAATACATGTGACTTTTTAAGGTCACGTTACAGATTTAAATTAACAGCTGCGTTGCTGTCGTTCGTTACTTAATTTCTTTAAAACCCTCCAAAAATAAAAGAGAAATGCACCAGAACAAATCTAAAATCTGAGTCATTGTTTCTAAGCCACTGATTGGCTGCAGATTATGTCACATGATCACTGTGTAGTTAGGAACAACCTTAAGTGTCTGGAATGTGACTGAAATCTGTAAGCGCTAAAATTTTTAGATTTGTCGCTCTAAAAGTGTGGTTTAGCATTAACTTGTAACTTGTATTTTAGAAAGCGGTGCCCAAAAATGACAAATCCGTCAATTAGAGAAACACTAAGAATAACAATAAGTGTTACACATGTAGCAAAGTCCTGTTTTTTACAAACAAAGCAATGCTAGCAAAGCTAGCAATGAAGCGTTAGCATCAGATAGCATCAGATAGTCATTGTCACTGCCGATGTTAAATATTAGCGCCCTGGTCTTCATCGTCTACGTGACTCTTTAAGTACTAGATCAAGCCTGTGAAACTTCTGAGCTTGTGATTAATCCATATATATATGTATATATATACATATATACACATATATATATATATATATATATATATGTATACATAGAGAGAGAGAGAGAGAGAGAGAGAGAGAGAGAGAGTTGGTTTGCTTGTATTTTACTGTATGTGTTTACTTTAGCATGTAGCATGTGTTACCGTCAGAATTTTGAACAGAATCCAGAGTGATGTATAAATATAAACAGGTTTAATAGATTTTTTATTCAGCTAAAGCAAGAGCGTGTTTCAGGTTGTGTCTGTAAGCTGGAGTTTTCTCCAGAAACCTGATCCTCTTACTTAAGACGACTTAACATAAATCTGGCTCTGAGCAGTGTGTGTGTGTGTGTGTGTGTGTGTGTGTGTGTGTGTGTGTGTAGGTGTGCGAGATGTAAATGCACACAACGCTCATGATAAAATTGCTAATTGATTAAGATTCTTGCGCGTGGTGCCATCTCTGCCGTTAAGTGTGAGAGGAGGAAGAGGCTAATGTATGGATTCACTCAATAATTTGAGTCTTTGAGTGTTGAATGCAGATGAGAAAAGAATTAAAATGATAACATTGCAAATTACATTCTAATAAATAAATAAATAAATAAAAGAAAGAGTTTTTATCCTAGCCTTGGCGTTGCTGATGGTTTCACGCTCCGTCGCTGTGGATTGGCGCTCGACTCCTGACAGGCATCTTGGGATTACAGTTAAACCAGTTACACTTCTTCTCTGAGGCATGCAAAGGTACGAGGTGGAGGTCAGGGGATGAGTCATAACCCTTACATAAAGAGGGGGTCAGAGGTCAAGGTTCAAGTCTTATCGTGCCAGCTAATGAACTGAACTGAACTGGACTGTTCTCATCTCATCTCTCAGTGTACTTCATGTTATAATCTGCTGTTCTGTAGCTGTATGGAATGGAAAGTGATTGCACTTATGTTATTGCACATTTAATTATGTAAACAAACAAACTAACAAACAAATAAATCAACTTTGGAGTTTAGTGTGAAAATGCCGACTGACAGGAAGCGATAGAGGGCTTATTTTTTTATAAGAGGAGCTTGTGATTTTTCGATTTTCCGCAGATTTGGGCCAAAGACCTCTTCGATTCAAGTGCGTCAAACACGAGTACAGCTAACAGATCAACAAATTTACCGACAAAAATTGCTGCGAAAGAATTTAGAATTTGCAGTTGCGATTTCGCCGATTCGAATAGCTTTTTGCAAATACAGCACAAAAACTATTCTGCGTCGCACATTAAATGATATGAAATTAAATAAATGATCAAATGTATGTTCTGTACATTGTCCATTGTGTTGATTCTGTGGTCCAGATCTGGCAACCCTGGTCTTTCCTCACATCTAACAAAGAACTTCAACACATTATACCAACGGTTATGTGACGTTTCCGGTAACAAACATTCACTGTGGAGCAGAAGAATAAGGAGCGCAGTGTGAACGCACACGTCTGTATGAAGCAGGCGTGTTATTATGTACTTATCTGTCTTTTCCATGAACCATTTTAACTTTTCAGTTGACTTTTAATCCACAGTCTGCGCCTCACGCAGAGCATCTATTAGCAATCATTATTATTATCCCAGGGCAGATAATGACCTGCAGTCTCAGTAAACTGAAAATTATTGTCAGACACAGTGTGAGTGCACACTGTGTGGGAAATGTACCTTTATTTCAGAAAAACCTGCTTTTCTTTTTAAAGAACAGATTTTGATTGCATGTGCTGTCATGTGATTAATAAATGCATTTCATAAATTGATGCGTGAATTTCTATTTTTAGTTCTTTATCCTATGTTCGGATTTATTTACAGCTTGCAGTGTTTAAAATCTAATACTGTGTAAGAGTTTACGTCTTTCATTCTAATCTCTCTCTCTCTCTGTCTCTGTCTCTATGTGTCTCTCTGTGTCTCTCTCTCTATGTGTCTCTCTCTGTCTCTCTCTCTCTATGTGTCTCTCTCTCTGTCTCTGTCTCTGTCTCTCTCTCTCTCTCTCTCTCTCTCTCTCAGGCAGGGACTGGAATGTACATGGCTCCTGAGATCCTGACCGACACGCCGTACAGGACGTCGGTGGACTGGTGGTCTCTGGGGGTCAGTATTTATGAGATGGTGGCCGGGTACACGCCGTTTAAGGGCCCCGACGGCAAAAAAGATAAAGTGGATAAAGAAGAAGTAAAGCGGCGCATCATCAACGAAGAGCCGGTTTTTGAGCCCAACTTCGATCCTCTCACCACAGACATCATCCTGCAGTTCCTGAAGAAGAAGGTGGACGAACGCCTCGGCTGCAAGTAAGACATGACATTCAGGATCACTGCAAGCTGAGAGACATGTTTATAATTATTATGGGTTTTTATAGTCAGTGAAAATGAGCAGGTTTTTAATTTAATGAAGCAGGTTTCAAGCCCGGGGTCGTATGAGCCTGGAAACAGAGACGATGTCACACCAGTAAAACCCTGGGTTAGGGTTAGGGCTAAAACCTCTACTGGTAATTTGTTGCCTTCTTTTGGTGGCATGTTATGTCTAGTGGATACCGTTAAGGAATAATAATGGTGATTGTTATTTATTTTAATGGTTAGCTGGTAGTAACCTGAATTAAAAAGAGAACGGGTCTAAAAGAGCTCTTTACGTGCATGTAGAAACATCACAGATTGTTATTGTTAATTCAGAATTCACACAAATACACGAGTACATGTTTGTTCAGTCCATTTCCCAAAAGTTCACCATCCAGAGTCAAAAACAGGAACAAGTATACATACAAACGTTCAGCGAGTTTACCGTCAACAACAGACGTCACATCCACTGATTCCAGAACCTCCTACTTTCATAGAAAAGCTCATCGTGTCACAGTTTTCAGAAGTTTTTACCCTCTGGAATAAAAAAGCAGTCATTAAGCATCATTAATCATTAAGGTTGTGGCCAGAAAAGTGTACAAATGATATAGCCTGTGGGTGGAGCTTCTGAGGATGATTTTATAGAATTAAAAAATTATACATATAACATATAACAATTATACAGAGTATAAAAGTTTGTATAAACCAGCGGGGAAGTATGGGGGTTAAACATAGATGGATCTGGGAAAATTGGGAGCTGAGAATACGCACTTGACATATTTATTGTTATTTAGATTGAATGCTAACGCTGTGTGTTTCCACAGAGGTGAAGACCCCCGGAAGCATGAGTGGTTCAAATCAATTAATTTCCCTCGTTTAGAGGCAGGACTCATCCCTCCACCGTGGCTTCCCAAACCTAACGTCGTCTATGCTAAAGACACCGGAGACATCGCTGAGTTTTCCGACGTTAGAGGCATTGAGTTCAATGATAAGGATCAAAAGCTCTTTAAAGAGTTTAGCACAGGCGCCATTTCCATCCCCTGGCAGAAAGAGATGATCGACACCGGACTTTTCGACGAGCTTAACGACCCACACAGGAAAGAGTCTTCTGCTGGACTGGACCAGGAAAAGAAATCAGGAACGTGCACACTTCTGTAAACAGACACACACAACGCTTCTTTATTCAGAACCTAGCAGGGGCACTGAAGAACGAAAACGGCTCGCTGGTCATATAGGATTGTAGATAGGCGTGTGTGTTGTATTGTTCCTCTCAAGCTGCGATGGTGGTTGTGTGTGTGTGTGTGTGTGTGTGTGTGTGTGTGTGTGTGTGTGTGTGTGTGTGTGTGTGTGTAAATTTTAGACTGTTCCTGATGTTCTTCCATGGCCGTTTTGTGCAGTAGTAAATCTACTCACCAGAAGGGGGCACCAACAAAACTGTCCATCTCAACTGAGATGCTTGTAGAAGAATAGTTTGAATCTCCTAAAAGTAAAAGTATTGAGATTTATAGTGTGTGTTCAGTAATCACATAGTACGGAGTCAGGACTTAATACCGAAACATGAGTATTCAGACCTCAGACGTAACTACAGTCTCTACTCAGGAGTTAAGCAAGAGTAACGCATAAGGGGGTAGAGTCTTAGTAAAACACAGGCGTGTCTCACTCACATGGTCATTTTTTTTGCGTGATATCGACTCTTCTGGACTAAAGTTCCCAATTCTGAATGTCTCAATGATATCTGACCTAGGTGTCTATAAGTAGCTAA
>JAFFST010053955.1:116020-133520 GCA_022414735.1 Noturus placidus
GGGGGGTTGTTTGTGGGGACGGGGTGTGGGGGTGTGTTTTGTCTATACTTGAATCTATTTCTCTCGGTCTCTGTAGATAATGCTGGGGCTGACGAGTCACGAGCCTCACTTCTCTCTCCTCAGAGAGGAGGTACGCTTCGGGGGGAAAAAGAATCAGAAGAGGTTTGTTTTGTCCTGTGGATGGAGAGACACGTACGTGTGTGTCTGTGTGTGTCTGCGTGTGTGTTTTGGAGTTTAACTTGTCCCACTGGTTTATTTCTGCAGAATAACAGCTCCAGAGGAGACGACGTTCCACCTGCTCCATCTTTCCCTCATGAGGGAGTACATCGACTACGAGTTCTCTCCTCTGAGGGTCAGCATCGCTCCACACACACACATAGCCGAGCACTTTACCACTGGACAAAGAGACCTGTTGTTTTGTAATCATGCTCTATGTGTACCTCTGTTTTGTGATGCGTGTGTGTGTGTGTGTCTGTCTGTCTGTCTGTCTCAGGAGCGGATCTCCTTCCCGTATGATGTGGAGCGGATTATAGACGACTGGATCCTGATGGGCTTCCTGGTGGGAAACGATTTCATCCCCCACCTGCCTCACCTGCACATTAACCAGGATGCCCTCCCCCTGCTCTACAGAACATACATCACCGTCCTTCCCACACTCGGGGGTCAGACATGCTTATATACACATACCACTGCTCACAAGTTTACGCGCACTCATTCTTTTTGCAATTTTTTCCCTACATTTTAGAATAATAATAGTCAACAAAACTCTGGAGTAACACAAACGAAAATATGGGAATTATTTTTTGTTGAAAAATCCAAAATAAATTTAAATAATTGAGTATTTTATCATCTTCAGAGTAGACACCCTTTTTGTTGAGAATTTCCAGAAATGTTTTCTTGTGTGTGTGTGTGTGTGTGTGTGTGAGGGAGTGTGTGTGTGTGTGTGAGGGGGTGTGTGTGTGTGTGTGTGGGAGGGGGTGTGTGTGGGAGAGTGTGTCTGTGTGTGGGAGGGTGTCTGTGTGAGGGAGGGTGTGTGTGTGAGGGAGTGGGTGTGTGAGGGAGTGGGTGTGTGAGGGAGTGTGTGAGAGTTTAAATTTAAGTGTGTGTGTTTTGATTTCATTTCTCTCTCTGTGTTCATTAGGATACCTGAATGAAAATGGTCACCTAAACCTGGCTCACTTCGAGAAGTATCTCGAGAAGCTGGCAGAGGTGTGTGTGTGTGTGTACATCCTGTAATTCTTTACATGACTTTAAGCCGAATAATGAAAGTCCAGATGTTTATACAGTAGTTATTACTGATCTCTGATTGGACGTTACTGGAGTTGATAATAAACGTAATAAAGGAGCAGTGTGATTTATACTGATCTTTCTCTGTATTTATTTTGAATTTCTCTGCACACGGTGTTTAAACGAGCTCTGTTTTGTTTTTTTTCCCTTCTCCCGGATGTCTAGTTTGACCGCGAGCACTTCAGCGAGGTGTTTGTGGACCTGAAGTGGTTCGAGAGCAAAGTGGGGAACAAATACGTAAACGAAGCAGCTGGTCTCGCCGCCGAGGAGGAGCAGAGCAGACAGGGCAGAAGGACCAAGGTCAGGGAGGGGGGCAAATAAAAATACAGAAAATAATACTCCGAGCTTGGGTTTTCCGAGGAAATTAAATGTTCTGCTTTGTTTTCAGCCTTTTAAAGACTCTCTCAGTCTGGCAGCTTTGGATGGAGGCAAAGACTTACCCTGTTCTATAGGAAGAGGTACACACACACACACACACACACACACAGTTAGAATTATTCTAACATTTTTGCCTCTTTCCCACAATGCAACAGGAGGCGCTGAGGAGGAGGACGAGGACATGTTTGAGACGGAGTTCCGGCAGTATAAGAGAACGTACTACATGACCAAGATGGATGTAGAGGTGGTCTCAGAGTGAGTGGATGGCTTCTTTTCTTTCTTTAAAAAAAAATCTTTTTAAGGAATGATCTGTGACATCTCCAATCTGTTGAGGACTTTTTTCGCTAGCGTGGTATTCTAACAGATTAGCTGAGGTTAGTAGATAATAGATTTAGTAGATAACATGAAACATAAGTGCGCCATTTACCATTTAAACCAGGTAAGATGGGGTTGAAACGTGTCATGGTTTTCTGTCTGGTTTGCAGTGAGTTCTTGGCCGGTCAGGCTCGCTGCTATGTGGAGGGAATCCAGTGGATCCTGCATTATTACTACCATGGAGTTCAGTCCTGGAGCTGGTGAGGAAACTGTTCAGGAGTGACCATATACTGCTCGCTCTCTCGCTCTCCTCTCTCTCTCTCTCTCTTTGTATAATGAAGGACATTTAAGGCATGACTCTGTGTTTACAGGTATTACCCGTATCACTACGCACCTTTCCTCTCTGACGTGAGGAATATCGCTCACCTCACATTAACCTTTGACCTGGGAAAACCCTTCATGCCCTTTGAACAGCTGCTGGGTGTTCTACCTTCAGCTAGCAAAGAGCTGTTGCCTGAATGCTACCAGGTAACACAGACACACACAGGTCACCTTGTTAATTATAATGTATGTTATGTGTATAAAAAAATTTACTGAAAAGCAAATAGATGTTCGGACAGGCAGCCCGGGGAATAGACGGACAGGCAGCCCGGGGAATAGACGGACAGGCAGCCCGGGGAATAGACGGACAGGCAGCCCGGGGAATTGACGGACTGGGGAATAGAGAAGATGAAAGAGAAATAAACAGTATAAAAGATACAGATTTGTCCTCAAAAATAAGTGTTTGTGTGTGTGTGTGTGTGTGTGCACGCGTGCATGTCAGCACCTGATGACGTCTCCGAGCTCTCCGATTATCGAGTATTACCCCGTGGATTTTAGGACAGACCTGAATGGGAAGCAGCAGGAGTGGGAGGCCGTCGTCCTCATCCCCTTCATCGACGAGGTTGATCTCCTTCACACACCTGTGCGTCTAATACACACTCGCCTGCATCAAGCTCTGCCTTATAGTGTATGTGTTTCAGGAACGGTTGCTGGCAGCCATGGCCCTTTACACAGACTGTCTGAGTAAAATGGAGCGAGCGAGGAACAGGCACAGTGAGTGTACAGTGTACTGCTACGACAAAGAGCTCGACTTCGCACTCGCATCACCACTGCCTGAGGTTTTCCCCAACGTCACACACTGCCACACCAGGTACACACACACACGTACACATACACACACTTGGACAGACACACCTGATTACTAACTTAATATTACTTGCAGATTGGATGGACAAAGTCTGACAGTCTGTGTCTGCATGTGTGTGTCTGTGTAGGTCAATGCCTGTGCCCATGGATGCTTGGCGAGTGTCTCTGGACGGCGTCGGACGCCGAATCGATCGGAGCGCGCTGTATTTCTGTGGCTTTCCCACCTTACAGCACATCCACCATAAAGTAAATATCACTTGCATTGCTACCCTTATTATATGATTATTTTAATGACTATCACAAATTGTACATCACAGCATTAGAAAGTACATCTATCTTCAGGTTAACTATAAAGCGATCAGTTTGAATAACTTCCTGGTCGTTTTTGTCAGTTCTATAAGAAGAAGAGCGGCGTGGTCGTGTTCCAGCAGAGCAGCAGAGGAGAAAACATGATGCTGGAGATTTTAGCCAGCCAGCAGGGGGAGCTGGTGCGCATGCTTTCTTATTTAAATACAAACAAAAACGAGTTAAGGGTAAAGTGTGTGTATGTGTGTGTGAGAGAGATTTAACTTGTTGTGTGTTTAGGTTTTGGAGGACGTCGCAGTGCTCGTGTTAGGGAAGTGTGTGTTTGTGAACTGGCCTCACCTGGAGGAGGCGTGTGTGGTCGCCGTGTCTGACGGAGAAGCAAAGTAAGTTCACCTGAACGGTGGGCGGAGATATTTCATCTCTCATGAATATTATAATATGATAGTTCTGTCTGTCAGGTTTTTCCTGGAGGAGGCCGGAGGAATGCTGAAGCCGTACGAGGACACGCCTCCTCCTGTTAAAGTGGTGTATCTGAGCGACAAAGAGCAGAAGGACTGGGTCAAAGAGGTGCAGGGCATCACTGAGTAGTAAGAGCCCTCCTCATTTTGTCCGTTATTGTTTTTATAGCAACAGCTCTAGACGTTTATGTAATGTTGATGGAAGGAGTCTCCAGTGTCAGCGCTGTGTAACAGACAGAGGTAAAGCTGTAACTTGTAGTTTTCCCACATCTTCAGTGTTGTTCTATGGTAACATGACCAGCCGCTTTTCTGTTTTTCTGTTTTATTAATGTAAAGACGGAGAATAGAGAGAGGGATGGATAGGGAATGATTGTTTATAGTTGCTATAACTATGCTATGTTCTTTAATTGACAAATTTTAATGACGTATTTCACTATAACGGCAGTATTATCCATCCATAAATAAATAAGTAAGTGAATGACTGGTATAGTATTTGTGGCCGTGTCTGCTCCTGTACACTAACTCCATCTCTCTGCCTGTTTGCAGTCACAGTAAGCGTAAAGGTGTGGTGATAAACGAGACGTCGATGCTTCTCTACGCTCGGCTCCTCACAGGCAGGAAGTACGTCATCTCTCCGACCGGTCAGGTCCATTTGGAGAAACAGTGGTCTAAACAGATCCTGCCCTTCGCTTACCAAACCATCGTTAAGGTACTTCTTACGACCAGCGGTGGATTGGCCCGAAATCCAGACTGTTACAGAAGCGTTTTTCTTTATTATCCTTAAAGTAAATTGATTTACAAATTTCTTGATGCTTTTTATCATTTAAAACTGAAACAAATCCACGTTAGTGTGTATGCGTACTGTACACTACGGGTCAAAAGTTTGTGGACACCCAACTGAAATGTTTCTCATGATCTTAAAACGCTTTTGTTCTGAAGGTGTGTGATTTAATGTGTGAAATCTTTGTTGCAGACAAAAAAAATATAATCATGCCGTCGTATTCATTTCTTTCATTAGAAAACTAACTTTATTTTCAAAAAAAAAATCTTTTTTTAAAATGGATGACTCGTTTAATAATAATAATAATAATAATAATAATAATATTATTATTATTATTATTATTATTCCTAAAAGCAGCATGGGTGTGAACTCCTTTAATGCTGTTTAAAATCATCTCAGGGAAATTCCTCAAGAAATCACCAAGAATACATTTCTGGAAATTCTAGGCAAAAAAGGTCTCCACAGTCTACTTTGAAGATGCTAAAAGTTATTATAATAAATTATTTAGATTTATTTAGCTCTTTTTGCGTCCCAACCTTGTGGATTTTCTAAATTAGTGAATATTTTGAATGTAAGGTCAGTTTTCAGGTTGAGATGAGGCTCATGACAGCAGTCAAGATGATGGCGGAGAGACAGAACTAGCCAGCATGCGAACAATGGCGCTCGTGTAGCTCCTACTTCAAGTATAACCCAGCCTTTAGAGTAATAATAATAATGATAAAAATTTGACAAATCTATGTCATGAAAGTAGAAATTCCACATTGTAATTCTGGTTAAAATCAGTAATGTCTCAGTAATGGTCTTCTGTTTGCTCTCTTCAGGACATCAAGGCCTTCGATTCGTCCTCGTCTTGGTTTAAAACGCTGGATGAGCTTTTCCCCGTCTCCTCCACCGTGTTCATGGTGGGAAACCCGTATTACGGAGCGATAGGAGAGGTGAGCGTTCCTCAGAACATTACATTCACTCAGGTGTTTTTTTTAATAAGTGATAATATTTTTTCTTCCTTGAATGTTTTTGTTTAGGTGCAGGATTCGAGTGACGTCCTTGGCGAGGGACGTGTGCGTGTGGTCTTCAGTGTGCCGTGTGAACCTCACCTCGATGCCTTAATTCAGAACCAACACGTCAGTCCGGCTTTTACCTTTTATTACAATATATTTATTCAGTATTTTAATAGCTCAGACTCTGAACCCACCCCTATTCAAGAGGTGTACTTTCTGTAATTCTTTCTTTTATATTTTATTGTTTTGGTTTGCCGTGTGTATATTCAGCATCTAAAATGAATACAGTAATGAGATGTTTTAGTATATAATAACGAGCACTTTGGTAATAAATACTAAAACCTTTGCTCTCCTCGGGTTCCTCTTACTCAGAAATACTCCATAAAGTACAGTCCCGGCTACGTCCTGGCCTCACGCCTCGGCATCACCAGCTACCTGGTCTCCAGGTTCTCCGGAAGCATCTTCATCGGAAGAGGATCCAAGAAGAAGTCAGTGCAGCTCGTATTCATGTTATAGTAATTCACCTTCAGGGCGTCTCTCATTACGATCAATAACATCCTGCTTATAATCACTGTAACCTTATTATAGAGTTTATTTATTTTATTTTTATGTTCAAAGTAATAACTTGCTTCAAGAAAATGCAACCATCAGAAGTAACAACTATTAATAAATTAATAACGATTACTAATGACAGATTTTGAATTTAAGGGATATTTGTCCTGATATCAGAGAGCTTAGATTTGGGTTAAGAAATTATTTAAATCATTACATTAAAGATTTATCAACTCTGTACAACCATTTGGTCAGGTTGTTATTGTTTTATTTATTTTCTCTCTCCCTCTGTGTGTCTCGCTCAGTCCTCACGGTGAGCAGAGAGCCAACGTGGGTCTGAACCTGAAGTTCAATAAGAAGAACGAGGAGGTTCCGGGCTACACCAAGAGAACGGAGAAGGAATGGCTGTACTCGGCCGGTGTGGAGGAACTGCTAGCTGAGTATCTGGAGCGCTTCTCCGAGGTGTTCGACTACGTTTCCAGGAACAGCCACGATGATTTGTTTTACGAAGATGATATCTGGTCAGGAGATGACGAGAACGGGTACATCTCTCTCTTCTCTCTCTTCTCTCTCTCTCTCACACACACACACCCTAAACACTACCCTGTAATGGTCCTGCATTTGTCCATGCTCGGTGAAGTTGATATTCTTCAGCATTAGAACACAGCACTATATAACGCTGATATAAACATGGCGATTCAAACAAGTCGATCAGTATAGAAACACATTTACTGTAATCATCTCTCTCTCTCTCTCAGAGCTGAGAAGGTTCAGGAAATCACCGCCTGGCTGAAGATGCATCCTGTTAGCTCCTCCTCCCGAGCGTCATGTGACCTCCAGATTCTGGATGGAGGCATTGTGTCAAAGATTGAGGAAGAGCTGGAGAAAGCTAAGGTGATCACACACACACACACACACACATATATACTGTACACTGTGTTGGTAAAGTTTTTATTTCTTTCCCATAAACACACACCCACATTTTAAAAGATGACCATATAAGAAAATAAATAACTTTCTGTGATAAAGAAGTGATGGAGATTTTCACTTTCATTTCACTATTATTTTTATTGATATGAATTATGTTTAATTTTCTGCTTTATTTATATGTATGCATGTGTATGTATGTATGTATGTGCATATATACGATATATATATTGTGTGTGTGTATATATATGTGTGTGTGTGTGTGTATGTGTGTATATATATATATATATATATATAGTGTGTGTGTGTATGTATATGTATGTATGTAATGTACAAAATTAAAATGTATATATTTCTTTGTTACAGGCGAAGAAGAGCAACAAGAAAGTGCGTGTCACAGTGAAGCCGCACCTGCTGTTCCGGGTGAGCGCGCACTTCCCTCAAAAAAATACTTAATTGATCTTTGCAAGTTACTTAAACGCTTCACACAGTCCACTTCCTGTTCAGTGCTTTAAGTAAAAATGTAAATGCTGCAGTGTAAGACGAATAAAACATTCAGGATGTGCTGTTACAGGAAAATAATCACAATCCAGTGTTTATTACTTCATTATATGGTTTACATTCCAGCCTCTGGAGCAGCAGCATGGTGTAGTTCCTGACCCCGATGCCGATTATCACCTTTTTGATCGTGTCATCAACGTCAGGGAGAATTTCTCTGTTCCGCTCGGCCTCAGAGGAACCATCATCGGCATCAAAGGAGGTATGGCACGCCGTCGTATTTACTTCCTCAAATTATAGACCGACACCCCAAAAGGGTTTTAAAGGTGAGATGTTCAGGGCAGGGCGATATGATGTTGTAATGACGATATCATGGTGTATATTAAAGCTGCAAGCGGTGTTTTCGGGGGCCAAGCACCCAGACTCTGTGAGCTGCACATTCACAGATGCACTAAATTTCTTGCATATGAAACCACAGGAAAAACCATAGCTATAAGCAAAGGGATTCAAGAACGATTTGTAGTTTCATGCATTTGCCAGTCTGTTATGGGAGAACAGTTCTGAATACCAGTGTTCCTTTAATAGCTTTTGTTTAGACAGATTTCAAGATGATGTGTGCCAAATTTGAAGCAGAAATGGCATTCAGATTGAAGCATTTTCGGCATGTTATTACAACGGTCATGAAACTTGTTGCATAGCCTCATGACATGGTCCTGAAGGTGCCTACCAAGATTTGAGTCAGTGTGCAAAGTCATTGCCTCACTTCCTGTTTGGCAGCTTGCCGTCTGATTTGTCAGCCCAATACAGACAATCCGTTTGGAACATTAACGTTCCTTTGATACTCTAACGGTGACGTGTACCAAATTTGGTTGTGATTGGACAAAATTTGTAGGAGGAGTAGAGATGAAATTTATTTAGGCACAAATTAATGTTATAAGGTACATCGAACCTGGGTTCGGTGCTTGGCCCCCAAATTACATCACTTTTCTGAGATATCGTAGGTGTTGTGATATCTTTTTAGAATTAAAAATAATATATTAGAAATAACAAAACTCCACTAATTTTGTATAATTTTTTTTTTTATCTTTTTACAGATTTAAAAGAAATTTCATCCTTTTCAATTTTAATTGATTTTTTTTTACACCTTAAATATTATTATTATTATTATTATTAGTGGTGCTTGAAAAGCATTTTATTATAATAATTATAATAATAATTATTCTTCTTCTACTTTTTTTTTTGGCGCGTAACTAGTCCCGCACCGTTTGTCGGAGATCGACGGGTGAGGTGTCAAATCGATCGGCTTATTGAGGAGAGGTGTGCTATGACTTCTGGAAGCGATCGGAATGTCGGCATTCCCGGTACGGAAGCTCAAATTCGGAATATTTCCCATAGACTTGCGTTGAGTTTCGAAAGTATTGGCCCTCTCAAGAGAAAGCTCCAGAAGTTTAGCCTCCGTTCACATTCGGCTCTAAAATGTATTAGCACCCGATCTGTTCGGTTCTCAGAAGTATTGGCACCCTATCCGGCCGGCTCTCAAAAGTACTGGCGCCCTTCACGGTCAGCTCTAAAAAGTATTGGCGCACAACATGGCCAGCTCTAACAGTGCTGGCACCCTATCTGTCTGACTCTCGAAAGTATTAGCGTCCCGTCCGGGTTTCGCCGTGTCAAGCATCACCTAAGGAAATGTACCGGTCTAGTTGTTGTTATTATTATTATTGCTATTATTATTATTATTATTATTATTATTATTATGCCGAAGCTAATTATTGAATGGCTTGTTTTTAAGTGCACTGCTGTTTCCTGGTAGTCTATATTAGGAATATGATGCATAATCACGTACTGTAGAAACGTCTTGAAATATGGTGACGTGATTGTTTCGTCACATCGCCCCGCCCTTGTGATGTCATCAGGTGTGGGTCGCTATCGGGTCGTGGTGTTTATTTTCTCTCTGTACAGCTGATTGGGATTACGTCTGTAATTACTGGCTTTATTATTTACATTACGTGTTTACATAGTGTTTGATTGTTGATTGTTGTTTTTTAAATCTTGTTTTTTTTATTATTATTATTATTATTATTAAATTATTCGTCTGTATGTTTGTGCTGTGGTGTTTTCTGTCCTTTATCAGCTGAGCGAGAGGCTGAAGTCCTGTACGAGGTTCTGTTTGATGAGGAGTTTGCAGGAGGGCTCACCATCAGGTAATACACAAACACACACACACACACACTACATTATACAATAATAAGAGTAACTGTACCTACCGTGTTTCCCCGATAGTAAGACACCCCCGATTGTAAGACGTATCGGGAGTTTCAGAGGGGTCAGCTAATATAAGCCGTACCCCGAAAGTAAGACATATGTGCCAGGCCAGTGCCCTCCCCCTCCGACTGAAGAGACAGCGCCGTTTTGATCAGTCTGTTGACAGGTGTCACTGGCTCTGTGTCCATTGATCAACGAGGTACCTCCTCAGTGTACGTTCCCTCCACCGCTTATGAAAGTGCACGTGTCACCTGCATTTTGACGATTCGTCTGGATGGCACTAAAGCAACACCGCTACTCATTGCAAAGGGCAAGAAGGAGAAGATTGAGCGGGTTTCTGGCATTTATGTGCTGGAAACTGAAAAAGCCTGGGCCACACAAGATGTTATAAGAAAGTGGCTTGATTTAATGCTGCCGCTTGTAATGCGCGGGAACAAAAGAGGGATGCTGATCTGGGATGCAGCCAGCACACACCGCGCCAAAACCATGAAAAACTTCCTTCATGAGCGGAGAATTGACCAAATCATGATTCCTGCAGGGATGACGGCTTATCTTCAGACTCTCGATATCGCCATTAACAATTTTTTCCCAATATAAGACATACCCCGAAAGTAAGACATAGTGGGGCTTTTAGGGATAAAAAGAAAGTAAGACACTGTCTTACTTTCGGGGAAACACGGTATAATGCCTCTTATAAGGTTATTGTAAAGGGCGATTTAACTGCAACCAAATTACTGTGTGTGCGTGCGTGTGTGTGCATGTGTGTGTGTGTGTGTGTAGGTGTTCTCCAGGTCGAGGTTACAGACTTCCTCCTTGTGCCTTAATCAATCTGAGCCACGGAAACCGTCAGGAGCAAAACCCTCACAAACTCACTGCCATCGTCAAACCGCAACCTTCCTCCTCCTCACCGCACACACACAAACACCAACTGGATGGCCTGAACCACTCTCCACGCTCACCGTTTAAACCTACACAGGTAACACACACACACACAGAGTTCAGAAGGATATCATAACCTCACACTCTGTTAAAGGAATAACACACTTATGATTCAAATTGCACTCTGTCTGTGTGTGTGTGCGCATGCGTGCGTTCCTGCGTGCATGTGTGTGTGTTTTGAGCAGCAGAACAGCAGGCAGGGTCTCAGAGCTGACACTCAGGGAAACAGAAACGCTCCTCAAAAAGGCCTGAACCAAAAAACACCACACAAGGTAAAGAGCTTGAGTGACCTGTTACTGCATATCTGTATGTCTGTAAGGAGTGTGTGAGGATATAAAGGAGTGTGTGTGTGTGTGTGTGTGTGTGTGTTAGGGCTCAGCGAATAAGGAGGAGGAGTTCAGTTACGTGTGGCAGTCTCTTCAATTTCCAGCACTGCCTCAGAATCCACCAGCTCACTGGCAAAACCTTGTAAGTATGTGTGTGGTGTGTTTATTAATATGTCCCAGGTTAATAAAGTCTGAGCGGTGCAGTAAAAATAGAAGAGCGAGACTTCACCCAGAACCTGTTCTCATTCCATCATTAATAATGATTTAGAGTTATTTATTAGCACAACTATGTAATTGCTTGTCAAGGAGACCACAGATCGTCATGAAAAGCTTAGCGAACCTCTTTAATAAAAATTAATTAAAAACCGTATCGATGTTACAGGTTTTGAATGGAAAGCGCTTTTACAGTTTGTGATTTGACTTTTTTTTAAAAATTGCCTCCACTCAGATTCGGCTTCGATTGTAATCTATATTTATATAAATTCTCATAACAGCGAGTTATAACGAAACAGTCCTCATCTTCCGGATCCGATTTAACGCTGTGTAGAATATTGAAGGCCCCGTGTTTATTTTTATACATGTTTCCCCCAGGGTCAGGGTGCCAATATCAGATTACTGAAGAGGAATGAAGATTTAAATGCAGTTTCTCCACAGAAGCCTTCCAACAAGGTATGTGTGTGGGTGTTTGTGAGTGAGTGAGACCTACAGCACTGTTCAAAAGTCTTATACACCCTTTATTTATTTATTTATTTATTTTCACAGCAAACTTTGTTATAGGTGTTGTTTTTATGACTTTTTTTAGATTTCCAAACATTAGTATTTTTAACATCTATGTAACCCGTTTACATCAGTTCGCTGTTTAAGCGGCGGACGAGTCACATGACTGTGAAAGTCCATGTCCGCATATGTCTTGTATGGGTTGAACACGCGCGTGCACCGAGAGGTCGTGAACTCTTTATGAACGTTTGCAGGTGACTCCAGAGTTTCAGGATCTCCTCGCCAATCTGAAAATATCGAAGGAATCGGAAGCCCCGATAAACTCTTCGGTTAAGGAGGTAGAGGACGAGGCGGAGAAGCCGCTGTCTCCTCAGTCCTTTGCCATGGTGAGCTCACTACAGCAAAACATTCAAGAAATAAACCTAAAATCACTTTACATCCTGTTCTTTCTAAATTATTTAGTTTTTTTTACTAATTTTGTATCGCCGTTTGTAATATTTATTTATTTTTACTTATTATTAATTATTTTTAAAGTAGTTTAGTTTATTTTTTCCCAGAAATTTTGTATTATTAAACGTATAATTGTTTATATATAATACTTTTTATTTTCCTCATCATCCTCTTATAAAAGCCTATAGATTTTAATTGTAATATATGCAATTAAATAAATAAATAATTCAGTTTGTTTTGAGTGTTGGTTAAGAATGAAGTAATCTACCTGTGTGTGTGTGTGTGTGTGTGTGCCCTGAGCAGATGGGAACCATGATGCTGAAGGAGATGTTGAAGATCGACAGTTCGGCAACTGCATGCCCAGCCCCTGACTCTGCCCCTCTCAACGCATCACAGAATTCCTCCAATCCCGGAGCTCAGCAGCAGAACAGGAGACGCTGCTCTAAAAAACTGGGTAAATAAAATATATTTAAGCACATCTGGATCGCAGTTTATTTTTTTCGGGATTCTCAGCACAATAAAAATAAAACGGTTGAAATGAGTCTGGGAGGATTTTGAATTTGTTCCTGTTGTTCACCTTCCAGCGGCGAGGATGAACTCTGCTCAGGGTGAGACTCCTGCTCCGCCTCTCCTGCCCTGCATGGCCACGGAGCTGAGCCGAGTGTGTGTGGGGCTGAACATGGGGCCACCCGAGTTCACCTTCCTACGCAACAGACAGGTCTGTGTTTCTCACGCACACACACTTTCATATACCTGTCCTGTTGGTGTAAAATAAAACAATGCTGTCAGAACCTGGCAAACTTCACTCCAGCTTTCTCTTGTTCTCTGTATATTTATATTCTTTGTGTGTGTGTGTGTGTGTCTCAGGGTCTGATGGTGTGTCAGGTGCAACTGTCTAACGGTCTCCTGCTTCACGGTCCTCAGAGTCAGTCTGAAACTGAAGCCAAAGAGAAAGCAGCACTGTTCACTCTGCAGCGCCTGGTAATGGCTCACACCACACCTGTCTGTCTGTTCACTCTGCAGCACCTGGTAATGTCTCACACCACACCTGTCTGTCTGTTCACTCTGCAGCACCTGGTAATGTCTCACACCTGTCTGTCTGTCTGTCTGTTCACTCTGCAGCGCCTGGTAATGTCTCACACCACACCTGTCTGTCTGTTCACTCTGCAGCACCTGGTAATGTCTCAAACCACACCTGTCTGTCTGTCTGTTCACTCTGCAGAGTGAACAGACAGACAGATGGACAGACAGGTGTGGTGTGAGACATTACCAGGTGCTGCAGAGTGAACAGACAGACAGATAGATGTGGTGTGAGACATTACCAGGCGCTGCAGAGTGAACAGACAGACAGACAGACAATGTCTCACACCACATCTATCTGTCTGTCTGTTCACTCAGCAGCACCTGGTAATGTCTCACAAACCACCCGTCTGTCTGTCTTTTCATCTTTCTTTCCATTTTCATATTATGACTCTGTGAAAACGCTCTAAATGTATTCATTCGAATGAATTAATACATTTACCCCCCCACACACACAGAGAATGAGAAAGGTGTGTGTGTGTATAATAATGTGCCGTTGTGCTGCTCTGTTTTAGAACTCAGTTGGCTCGTTTCCTCTCGCTCCTCCTCCTCTCTTCCCTGGAATGCAGCCCATTCGGCCGATCGCTCCTCATCCTCAGGTGTTCACGCAGCCTGCAGGTGAGAGTTCAAGAGCATCACATTCCTCCTCCTTTTATTCTCTAATCGCTTTTCAGAACTGTTATTTATTTACTCTGACTCTATTTGCCCAAATGGACGCTAGTTCAATGGAAGCTTAATTTATCCAAATTAGCCACGCTTGATAGAAAAGCTCCATTTCTTCACATTAATCCGATATCCAGAAATGCAGATTTCTTTATTTTTGTGTTTTTATGCCGAGCGACTGAGAAACCAGTTTTTCAGCCTTTATCGTTTTGATCAAAAACGAGTTGTCTGAGTCTGATTGCGCCTGTTTTGAATTGTTTCTCAGTGCCGCGTGTTATTTACGTCGTGTTTGTTGTAACTGTCGTGCTACTAGGGCTTGCTGGTAAGGGATTTTTTGTCTGATTTCGACTACTTTAGAAAAATAAAGCTTAAACAAATAAATAGAGAAGAACAGAGAGGTACGTAAGTAAGGGTTCAAACAAATCACAGGCAGTTAAAAAGGCAAACAGTGGGCGAAGCTGCTGTTAGAGGATAATAATGTCTTCTCAGATAAAATGATGTTAATATTTTAATGCACACTGAATTTCTTTAGTTGTGGATGAATATGGAACATCTGTGAAACTCTTGTGGCTGTAAATGACATTTTGTGCCTTTTGTTGTGTCCTAAGGGTGTATAAACGTTTACCCATGCCCTTAACTCTAGTTCATCAAATGAATTCCTTTAATCTTTACACGTCACACTGATTGGCGTTTTTAATTGTACAAGGAGTCTGATTTCAGCACTTTTGATTCCGATCCTCTCACCTGAGCGTTTGTTTTCCACAGGTGGTCTTTTGATGCCGCGTCAAGGTTATGCCCCTCTGCCGTGGGGGGTTCAGTTCCCCCCACAGGGGCAACCGTTTTTCGGTGGGACGTTCCCGGGAACTCGAGTTCCTCCACCCCCGGCCCACGTCGGATCTCACAACCAGTTTGTCCCGCTACAGGCAAGAAACACACACCTACATAGACATACCTGCTTTTACAGTACAGCGCCTCAGAGTTCTGGATCCTGATTGGTCAGATTTATTGGTGTTAATTACTTCTCTATAACAGCAGCTCTGACACTAGCGCAGGTTTATATTAAAGCGTTAAATCGTTTCCGTAGCAACGCCTCGTTCACCGGGACGTGAGGTTTTCTGTAAGGAGAAACGTGTTCATTTAACGTTTATGGAAGGGGTCTCCACTGTCAGCGCTTTGTAACGAGTGAGAACAGGAACTATCTCCTTCTCAGACGTTCCACAACATTAAGTGCAACTATTAACGGATAAAAAGTATGACGTGTCGTCATGTAAGAAATAAAGACGTGTAATTGTTGGTGATCTGCTGTGATGTAAAAGGAATAAAACACCTGGGGGACGTAGTAAAAACTTTTTTTTGTGTGCTCATTTGTTCACTTGATCAGATTTTCAGTACTGTATATCTAATTTTATATATTTTAATATTTTTGTTTGTGCCAGGTGACTAAGAAACGAGTTACGGGTCGGAAAAACCAGGAAGCGAGGCCGGACTTTGGGAATGCCACTCAACCCGAAAACGCTGAAGCCTCCCACCCTGCATCCAGAGAGACCTGCTCCGCCCACAAAACCCCTCCACCAATCAGCACGCAGGATCCCGAAGGCCTGCACAAGCAACCCCCCAAACAATCACACGCCCCAGGCTCCGCCTCCAAACGCAAACAAAGGAAGTTGGCGGTGAACTTCGACGCCGTCAAAGTGACGGACTGAAGTGCAAAGGAGTTCAGCCCCTTCCTCCAGCTATTTTTTATTTTTTCCCCCAGGTTTTATGGTTGATAATTTTTAAATATAATTATTATACAGTATTGGGGGGGGCGGTGGGGATACAGTGAAGAACTTGACTGATTGATCTAATCGTGTATTACATCATTTTTTTCCCCATTGGTGAGAGAATATAATTTCTTTTAAACTTTAATCCACTTTAATTTCAGCAGCTGAATGATCTTCGCGACTCGCTCTCATCCGACTTTAAATTGCGCTTTTATTCGGATTTATTCAGCTTCGGTTTTTTTTTCCAGCTCTGCGTTTTTAATATTCCTTGAATATTTGAAGTTATTTTTGTAATTGCAGCACACTAAAAACAAATTTGAATCTCCCGTTTGATTTGTTTTTAATCCGCAATCCCTACGACTACGATCCTGCAGTTAGAGGCAATCAGGCTGGATTTTTGGAAAACCGCCGTTTCTCACCACGTTCCTGAAACTCCAATACGTGTCCAAACGTGTAACAGTGAAGATGGCATGTAGAAGAGCGCGAGAAGCTACATGTCCGCTTCCGTCGACTTCTTGCTCAACGAGACTGAGATTTGTCAATAAATTGCTCAGCCAATCATGGAGTAGCATGTTTGGGGGGAGGGCGGGGGCAGAGAACACGGAGGACAAAATGGTGGACGCGAATCTAGTTAGTGAGCGAATACGAGGAGATTTATGACTAAATATTTTCGTGGCCAATATTCCAGTTTTATTCGAGCTGCTTTTTTTCCATCATATCGAAACAAAAAAGGAAAGTAACAAAAATACACGGTGTAAAAGGAGCGATAAAACACTCACTGTTTTGCCTGTTGTTGTTGTTGTTATTATTATTATTTATTATACACACCTTATTCGATCTCATTTATACACTAATGTGAGGCGGAACCTGGACCTCAGATCATTTCCATGTCTTGAGTCACTTCCTCCGCTTGGACATCGACTCTCCTCTAAATCCTGATTCTCTACGTCACTCGTGTTCAGCGTCTTCTACACTCTCAATGTTCACTTCTAGATTTCTCTCCGTCTTTTCCTTTCATGTTCCAAACTTTACACATTCTCTCTTTCCCTCTCTGGCTGTAAGCGAACGCTTTGGATGTGAATTCAGTTTCGAGAAAAAAAAAAGTCTTTTTATCTCTGTGTAAATGAGAGTAATCCGGTTTGGTTTTTAAAAATGACATTTTTGTATTTGAATTTTATCTCCTTTGTTTTCTTTTTATAAAAAAAAAAGAAAACCAGTCTCTCTTACCAGCAGCTCTGTACACTGTAGGATTTATTTTTTGGGGATGCACCAGACCTCTAGCATCAGTTTTTAGTGTCGACTGGAAAGTACGTCCGTGCGCGGAGTCATTTTTAAAGGAACTTCAACCAAATTCACCTGTGGCTCCTGCATTGGGAAGTGCTGTATATAGATCTTTAATAAACAACTTTTGTTATCATATTTTTTTCTCTTATTTTATTTAATTTTTTTACAACCTGTGAAACATCATGGAGCTACACTGATGTTATTTTGTTATTATATTTTTCAATCAGCTCTACTTACAGTTCAAATAATATCGGCTCTTTGGTGGTTAATTTCCGTTAACGGACTTTGGTATAGTGGGTGCCAATACATAACAGCCTACTGGGTGTTC
>JAFFST010053955.1:136022-153236 GCA_022414735.1 Noturus placidus
GGAAGAAACCTTGAGAGGAACCAGACTCAGAAGGGAGCCCATCCTCATCTGGGTAACAACAGACATTCTCAAAGAGACAATTATTGCTTTAAATGTAATCTGTTTACAGTTTACAGTTGTTTTGCTGGAGTCCGGGTGTCGCGTTACCTAGGCAACAGAACGTTGTTGTGACCACACTGTCAGTAGAACATACTTCTGTTCCAGAACTGAATTCAGAAGATCAGTTTTTCACTGAACTTCACACTGACAAGCTGTGTATGAGACACGCATGAAGGTGATGGATACGATGAGTTCTTTCAGGAGTTTAGCAGGATTTGCAGCGTGTGCAGCTGGAGCTGTAGTCATGGCTGCTGGAGGATATTATGTTCATAAGCGTGGACATGAGGAGTGGAGGACGGAGGCCTTCGAAGGCACACCTGTCCACGAAGGTAGAGATCTTTCCATGAGTGCTTCTCTCTCTTGGTGTAACCAGCACTGTTAAATGTAAGTCTCTAACGTTATTCAAATAAACATGTTTCAGTCAGGGATGTAGGCCAACTTTTTATACTACAATGTGGTGGCCAGGTGACCGAATATAGGGCTTTATTGTACTGTGAGAGGTGAAATACTAATCAGCATCCATAAAAAAAAAATGACAGAACATCATTTTATACACTTATGGTAGTAATGATGATAATATTAATAATAATAATTTTATCCTTATTTTATTTAAACTCCTGCTTACGCAATGCTTTTGCTTTTAGACCCAGTGCAGATTGTCTCTTCAAGCTTTCTGCAGTCTTCTGATGGACACAAGGATATGCAGATGGACAAGGACAACCCTGAGGTACTCCTCAAACCTCAAGCACATTCATTTACCAGCTAGAAATGAGCTATTAAGCATTAGATGTTGTACTGGATTACAGTTAAGTGTAATATCTAACAATACACTCTGTAGAGATCTTTTGTCCTTTACACCTGTCCACAGGAAATGTCAGGCTTTTTTGCATGATTGATGCTTGTTCACCCAAAGTGTTTGTGTTGTACATATCCACAGAATTTTGTCCTCAGAAGTGTCGAAACGAGTGTAAACGTAAATAAAGACTACAACATTTTTGAACTTTCAGGGGCATCTGGAAAAGGCCGAAGAGGATAAGGTTTACATTGTTCAGTTGAGCAGTGAGGAGCTCAATGTGCTGAACCTGGAAGAGAAAGTCATGGAGCTGGGGAAACTGCTCTTGGAGGTTCACAGAGAGTCTGAGATAAAAAGCAAGGTGAGTGAGAAAAGCGTTGCATTAAACAGTTTTTCTCAAACGAATATGAGTACCAATACAACTGAGAAAAGAAACTATCACCACACTGGAAGTGATGTTCACCTGTACCTTAAAACTGTCCAAGAGACACAATACACACTCTGACTAGACAGTGTTAAGTTCTGTTCAGTTATTTATTGATCATATACTGGGTCTCATTAAGAAATGTTCTGACCTATGGCTGTCTTTCATGAGCTTGGACAGGAGCGACAGGCTCACAGAGTCCTGAAGGAGAAGTATATTGAGATGAAGGTAGTAAGGCAGAATGAAGAGCTACTAAAGGTAATCTTTTTCATGAATCTGGGCATTTCAAACGTATTCGCATTTGGGTAGCAAATACATAAGATACTGTACATGCACTCACATAATACATTTTTTGTTGAACTTCCAGTCCTGTCTGGAGAATGCTGAGGAGAGAGTTAAGATTGTTGTAGAGTCCAACGCTCAGCTGGAGCTCAATAACTCCAACCTGAAGGACCAATTCAAAACACTTCAAGGGTCAGTGGAGAGGTTGGAGGGAGAACTGCATGAGACCCAGCAGATATGTGAAAAGAAATTGAAGGTAAGTGAGAAAAGCCTTCTCTATATTTTCCTCACCTGCAAAGTGTGTGCGCTCACAGTACGTCTGCACATGTGTGTTTCTTCATGCTCGTTTACCAACACTTTCTCCATCGTACATATCGCCACATTTTTTGTTGGTCTTCAGAATTCTCTGAACATGTGTGTAAAAAGTCAAGAAGTCCTACAACCTATTGGATGGTGAATTGTCAGGGTAATTTCAAACACATGGGCATTTGGGTAGCAAATACATTAGATGCATACACTCACATAATACATTTATTTTTGTTGAACCTACAGTCCTGTCTAGATGAAGCTGAGGAGAGAGTTAAGATTGTTGAAGAGTCCAATGCTCAGCTGGAGCACGAGAACTCTAATCTGAAGGGCCAGGTCAAAACACTGCAAGGGTCTGTGGAGAAGTTTGAGGGAGAACTCCGTGAGACCCAGCAGATATGTGAAAAGAAATTGAAGGTAAGTGAGAAAAGCCTTTTCTATATTTTCCTCACCTGCAAATAGGGTTGCACAATTAATCGAATATCGGTCGCAATTAGGATTTTGATGGCCCACGATTAAATGCACATGATCAACTGTGATATTGACGTTTAAAGTTCGTCCTCTGCTCATAGAAAACTCCGCTGCAGATCAAATCAAGCGCTTCCTAAACTTACAGCCAATCACCATAGAGCGGCGCAGGGATGACGTCATTTCGTAATGCCAAAACCTGGAAATGGAGTTAGCATTTTAGCGCTCGATCTGCTAGCTTCACTTGTGTGAGGGGAAGTCATGACACTAGCACGATGTTAAATGGCACTTCAGAGGTTGTCAGGGACATTAAACGTCATCACGCCGAAGCGGAAAAAAAGCGGAGATAAACTCAGAGCTCTGCAGTGCGACCATTTCACTCACATTTGTGACTGAAAAGTATTTAGTGCCACTGTGAATAAATATTTATTCACACCGGTGCGAGTGACTTGTTCAGAGTTGTATAATACAATCGGAATAAAAACTACAGGAAGTCCAAAATACATCTACACCGATGTCGCGTATCGTGATGCGGAGAGATAAGGCTAGATGCAAATGCAGTAGAACTGTTTTTATTAAAGAGAGGCAAGCAGGAAATTAAAAAACGTAATCCAATACAGGCGAGGGTCAGGCGATCAGCAAACAGAACAATACAGGGCGAGGCAGAATGCAAAGTCGAGGTCCGGGGATAACGGGACGATACACTCAACATGAAACGTGGAACATAAACGAAGACTACAAACTAGTAGCGGAGAAACCAGCATACACTAAACTAACCTGGACGAAACAAAGCATGAGACCTAACATGAATATGTGACATGAACATGGACTATGATGATCCTAATGCAATCACGCTAAAGTTATCTAGCTCACTTACTATTTCACTTTCAAGTTCACATACAATAATTCGCGCCGTGTGCTGGGAGGCACGTGGTATATATGCACACTAAATCAGCGTTGTAATAGCTAACAGCTGAGTGCCATACAGACACACATGACAGCTTAGCCAATGACAGACACAGGGAGGAGACAAGACAGAAAAATAACAAAGTACAGGTGGTAGAATTGTCCTGAATGTCAACAGTGTCCATATCGGCTTGCAGGTGCTCGCACATTTGCGCTTTTGCACTTCAAGGGGGAATCATGACAACCGAGCAACAGTTACTTTCACGCTGCTTTTCATCTCCTCAGTCAACCAAAAAAGTGTGATGAAGAGAGTACATAAACAATTATGATGAAGAGAGTACATCATCTGCTTCTCTCTGCTTCTCTCAACTTCCCAATCTCACAATCCACCAGCTTTTATTGATCCCGCCAAATGACCTGAACCTGCGACTGTGGCCTGCTCGTGCAGACACAGCGGTGTCGGGCGGAGTAAATGAATAATAATGCTAATGCTAATTCAAAATTCTTTATTAAATAATTCCCCACAAATCATAAACAAGAGTAGAACTGTTCCGTCTGTAAACATATACTACACTGCCACTCTCCTTCACTAACTCGAATTCACTCCATTTAAACTCACGGTTGCCAGATATCATCAGAAAAGTCGACTCCAGTTTCCATGTTCTGATTTAAACCCTCAAAAACACAATATTATCAGCAGACATATAAATTAAATGAGAAATGAAATAATGTTTAATTACTATAGGTTGCATTTAATATCAATTTAGCATTAAGCTTAGTTCTCTATTTCTTTAGAAGTCTATTAGCCTTTTTCCTAATATGGATAATTTTTGTGTTAGTCTACTTTTAATCAGGACTCTTTATTGTTTAAGATATTTAAAAAATAAATATATTATGCTTGTTTATTTAACAATTAACCAATTTTATTATGGAAAATGTTTTAAATAAAGTTTGGGAAAGTTGAGGGAAGCTCGGTGATGTTGAAGTGGAGTGACCGTGGTGTAGTTTGTTTTTAGTGTACAGTTAAATGTTTATTTATGCCGATTGTATTTAGGCTTCAAACATCATAAAAGTTGTGTTGATTTGTGAAAATGATTTTGATGGACAGAACATGTTAGTGTTGTAAACTTTTGTTGATCAAAGTATTTACGTGTTCCAATCAGGCAATGTCTTTTATTGAATCAATGGGTGAATAATCCATTGGATGTTTCTGTTCTGAGTGGGTCGACTCACTGTGCATACTCTAGCTTTCAGAGGAAAATGGGTGCCATTGTTTATTTCTTTTTGCGTTGGCGCCGCCGAACGGCTAGAGTTTGTTTTGTGAAATGTGAAATATCACTTCCATAAAGAAACTTTGGCATGGACGGAAGATCACTTTTAAAATGAAGTTCCAGCCCAGATTGATAATAGATACTACAGAAGGAAATTTATGCGGCCTCTGAGTGAATTCGACTCTTGACCATCAAAGGAACCGGGATGCGGTTTTCTTCCCTTTTGTGCTGGCTCCACCTAGCGGCGGGGCTTCTTTTGTGGAATAACACTGCTTCAGGACAGTGGTAGATGTCTCTGCTTGTTCATTGCGCTTGCACCTCCTGTTGGCTGAAGTCCGATTTGTAGAGTACACTTCTACGGGACTTTGGAATAATGACGTCATTCTTTCATAACAGACGACTTGCTGATTGTTCGTTATGAGGCAGATTCGTGCAATCCGATGGTAGAGTTGTCGCGGGGGCTCTCGTAGGCATACATGAGCTCTTTGAGCTTAGGGGGATTGGCGCCGGTTGGCACAGTCATGCACATGTTTTTCTTTTTTCTGTTTGTTTTGTTCAGGGGGAAGCTCAGGGTTTTATTGTTGCATTAATGTTGAATTGTGGTCTTCATAATTTTGTTTTTGGCACACAATTATTTTTTTCTGTTATCTAAATGTCAGATGTTAATATGAGTGTACTATCTTACTCCACGTGGAATGTGAATGGGTTGGGGGAAAAAATGGAAGGTCCCCATAAAAAAAGAAGGAAGGTCATTACTTTTCTTAAGTGTAAGAAATATGATAGTGTTTCTTCAAGAAACACATCTTTCCCCGCAGGAAGCTGAGAAATTTGGGAAGATATGAGATGGTCATGTTTTCTTTAGTGCTGGCTCAAGTAAGATCAGGGGAGTCATTATATTGGTAAATAAGAATCTACAATTCAAATGTCTCAAACAGTCTAAAGATAAGTTAGGGAGAGTAATTATTGTTTAGCAGAAATTCAGGGGCAAAATCTTGTTTTGGCTAATATTTATGCACCTAATGTGGATGATCAGCGCTTTTTCATAGATCTTGAAGGGATGTTGCAATCTGCTGGCACCCCACATGATATAATATTGGGAGGAGACTTAAATCTTTTGATGGACTCGGTCCTTGATCATAGTGTTGCAAAAGTGTGTAAGCCCCCTAGAGCAACAGTGACGCTTCACAGGATGTGTAAAAATCTTGGTCTTGCAGATATTTGGAGACTTTTGAACCTATCTGTTAGGAACTATATATTTTTTTCATCAGTCCATAAGATTTATTCTAGAATAGATTTTTTTTGTTTTGATATCCAAATCACTCGTTTCATCTGTTGCCGATTGTTCAATCGGAAACATTCTAGTCTCAGATCATGCCCTGGTGAGTTTACAGGTGTGGCCACAAATGGAGAAGAATAAATCATATAGTTTGCACTTCAATGTATCCCTTTTACAAAATCCTGATTGCTGACAAATGTTACTGAACTTGTTACTGAACTTGATGTTTATATGGAGACCAACTGGTCCTCAGTATCCTCTGTGGGCGTGGCGTGGGAGGCACTTAAGGCAGTTCTTAGGCGTCGGATCACACAGTATGTCTCATTCATTAAAAAAACCAAAGCATGAGAATTCGTGGAGTTGGAAGGAAATATAAAAAATGTAGAGGCAGAGCTGAAGCACCGAATATCATCTGATGGTCTCAGAGAATTGACCAGATTGAAATATAGATATAATACGATTTTGTCGAGGAAAGTGGAGTTTTGGTTATTCAGGGCAAGACAATCATACTTTGTCTTAGTCGAGGGACAAAGCAGGAAAACTTTTGGCCAGATATATAAAACAGAGGAAGGCCCTTTCTACCATTCCCGCAGTGAAATCCGTTAGATGTGAAATTTTTACCTTGGCCATTGATATTAATAATTTTAAAGAATTTTGCTGTGATCTCTATAGTTCGATGTCTTTGTCTACTGATGAAGATATTAGAAACTTTGTGGAACCATTAGAACTCCCTAAACTGATGACTGAGCAAAAAAATTGCCCTGTCTACAGGCAAGTCCCCTTGGCCAGATGGCTGAGTTTTTCAAATCTTATGCTATAGAGCTGGCGCCACTTCTGTTAGAGGTTTATACAGAATCATTAAAGAATGGAAAGCTTCCCCAGACTATGACACAAGCCTGGATCAGTCTGATTCTTAAAAAAGACAAAGATCCGAGTGAGTGTAAAAGTTATCGTCCAATTTCCCTAATCCAGTTAGATGTAAAAATCTTGTCGAAACTTCTGGCTAACCGATTAAGTTATGACATCTCTTATACATATAGATAAGGTGGGGTTTATTCGGGGCCGTAGCTCTTCATTAGATGTCTCATTGATATCATGTGGTCAGCAGTGAATGATCAGTCTCCGGTTTTTGCCATCTCACTTGACGCCGAAAAGATGTTTGATATGGTAGAATGGGATTATCTTTTTAAGATTTTAGAAGAGTATGGGTTCGGGAATACTTTCATTGGTTGGATTAAACTACTTTATAGACACCCGGTAGCGGCAGTACAAACAAATGGACTAATTTCAGATTATCTTTCTCTGGATGGGGCACCCGGCAGGGTTGCCCTCTTTCCCCATTATTGTTCTGTCTTGCCCTGGAACCATTAGCAGATGCGATATGAAAGCAGAATGATTTTCCAGGGGTGGTGGTGGGAGGGATTGCGCATAAGCTTTTGCTTTATGCAGATGATATTTTATTATTCCTCTCTGACCCTATTAGATCTATGCCTTGCCTCCTAAGAGTTATTAATTCCTTTTCCAAATTCTCAGGACACAGTCAACTGGTCTAAATCTGAAGCTTTGGCACTGACAGTGTACTGTCCAGTAACGGCCTTTCAGCCTGGTGCCTTCCAGTGGCCCAAACAGTGCATTAAGTATTTGGGCATTTTATTTCCAAAAAATGTGTCTGATTGAGTTAGAGTTAATTTCGACCCGTTAATAAAAAGGTTTTCGAGTGATGTAGACAGGTGGTCTTCTTTACATTTATCTATGATCGGGAAGGCTAATGTTACTAACATGGGCATTTGTGTCGCAGATACATTAGATACATACACTCACATAATAATTTTTTTTGTTGTTGAACCTACAGTCCTGTCTAGATGAAGCTGAGGAGAGAGTTAAGATTGTTGTAGAGTCCAACGCTCAGCTGGAGCATGAGAACTCTAATCGGAAGGACCAGGTCAAAACATTACAAGGGTCTGTGGAGAAGTTTGAAAGACAACTCCATGTGACCCAGCAGATATGTGAAAAGAAATTGAAGGTAAGTGAGAAAAGCCTTTTCTATATTTTCCTCACCTGCAAATAGGGTTGCACAATTAATCGAATATTGATCGCAATTAGGATTTTGATGGCCCACGATTAAATGCACATGATAGACTGTGATATTGATGTTTAAAGTTCGTCCTCTGCTCATAGAAAACTCCGCTGCAGATCAAATCAAGCGCTTCCTAAACTTACAGCCAATCACCATAGAGCGGCGCAGGGATGACGTCATTTCGTAATGCCAAAACCCGGAAATGGAGTTAGCATTTTAGCGCTCGATCTGCTAGCTTCACTTGTGTGAGGGGAAATCATGACACTAGCACGATGTTAAATGGCACTACAGAGGTTGTTTGGGACATTATCATCATCACGTCAAAGCAGAAAAACTTTGCTCAGAGCTCTACAGTGCGACTATTTCACTCGCATTTGTGACTGAAAAGTATTTAGTGCGACTGTGAATAAATATTTATTTGCACCTGTTCAGAGTTGCATAATACAAACGGAATAAAAACTACAGGAAGTCCAAAATGCATCTACACCGAGCAACAGTTACTTTCACACTGCTTTTCATCTCCTCAGTCAACCGAACAAGTGTGGAAATACTGCAGAGAAGCCATTATGATGAAGAGCGTATGTCATCTGCTTCTCTCAACTTCCCGATCTCACAATCCACCATCTTTTATTGATCCCGCAAAATGACCTGAGCCTGCGACTGTGGCCTGCTTGTGCAGACACAGCGGGGTCAGGCAGAGTACATTAATAATAATTCTTACCGTAACAATTTTATTGATTCTCAGACACTTTTCAGTAGTACAACACTATGTCAATACAGAATCAACATTTTTACCCCGAAAACAGCCCCTCACCCCACCCCGAAAAATTTACATGTGATTTATTTTCATCTATCTATACAGAATCAACAATTTTACCCCGTTAACAACACCCCCCAAGCAAAATTTATAAATGAATCATATGATTCATTTATATGTGATTCTTTTACATGTGGTTCATTTACACATGATTCATTTTCATACCCCTCCCCCCCAGTAACTACAATAACTATCGCTGGTTATATAGATATTGTAAAACCCAACAACAGGCATAAAAATTTAAGTGGGGAGTGGCTGTAACTCCATAATATGAAATATTTACAAAAAAATTTGTCAGTACAACCACTCAACATACATATTATTTTCTCGAGTTTTAAAACAAAACAACACGTCCTTTAGCCACTGGGAGAGAGATGGATTATTTAGCAGACTTCCAATGCAACAGTAGGGAGCGTCTTGCTATAAGGAATGTGAAACCAATAACATCCTTTTGTATTGAGCTCAATGGAACTGAGACATCAGGAATCCCAAATACAGCAATCAATTGACAAGGTTTTAAATCTACCCTCAGAATAGTAGACATGATAGTAAAAAAAAACCAGACAAAAAGCCATGGAGATCAGGGCAGAAGAAAAACATATGACCAAGATGACAGGGAGAGCCATGACATTTATCACACTTGTCCTCTACATCCGGATACATTACAGAAAGCCTTGATTTGGACAGAAGAACTCTGTGTAAAACTTTGAACTGGATAAGTCCAAGACAAGCACAAGAAGTGGTAGAGTGTACCCTCCCTATAGCATGTTCCCAACAGTCTGTTCCCAACTTATCTGTACTCCTAACTCCGTTTCCCACGCATTCTTAATTTTGGTGCTCGCCTCACTACCTAGTGCCAGAATAAAATCATAAATCCTAGAAATCATTCCTCTCTGATGTGGATTGATTGAAAACCAGCTTTCCCAAGCCTGTTCAGGAGGCACAGAGGGGAAATTAGGAAAACCTCTAGAGACGAAATTCCGAATTTGAAAATATCGAAACAGATGCGTCACAGGGAGGCCATAAGTAGATGATGACAGATTGGCAAAGCTATCAAAAAGACACCATCGGCATACAGATTTCTAACTTGTAACTTGTATAATGCCCTTGTCACACCATGCTGTAAAGGTAGAGTCGAAATACGATGGAGGAAATAGGTGGTTGTTGACTAAAGGCTCCAAAGAGGATGCACCTACAAATTTAAAACACCGTCTAAATTGATACCAAATCTTAAGTGTGTTAAGGACCACTTGATGATCAGTATATGGGGAGAGTTTTGTAGGTAAAGAGGAATAAAGTAAAGCAGGTGAAGAGGATTCCCTACAAGAAGATAGCTACAATTTACACCAAGAAAATCCAGGAGAATTAACCCAAGTAGCAAAGTTTATGGATTTGCACAGCCCAGTAATAGAATTGAAAATTGGGTAATGCCAGACCTCCTCTAAGTCTACATCTCTGCAATAAGGATTCACGCATCCTTGGTGGCTTCCCACCCCAAATAAACATACTAATTATCCAATGAATCAAAGAATGATTTTGGCAGAAAAAGAGGAACTTACTGAAACAAGAAAAGAAACTTTGGTAATATATTAATTTTGATGACCTTGATCCTGCCAAGAAAGGGGGAGGTTACCCCACTCTGAATGTTAGATTTAACCTTTGAGATAAGGGGAGTGAAATTAGCTGATAAAAGATTAGATAAAGAATGTGTCACATTGATACCTAGGTATTTAAACCCTGACTGACTAAATGGAAAAGGTAGATCTGACTGTTGGAGAGAAAATGCTGCAGTATTGACAGGAAAACAGTTGCTTTTGTCCAAATTTAATTTATAACCAGAGATAACACCAAAGGTCTCCAGAACACCCAAAACAGCAGGCATAGAGGCGACAGGATCAGTTACATACAATAATAAATCATAAGCATAAAGCGATAATTTGTATTCTACACCGCATCGAACTATTCCTTTAAATAGGGGAGAAGATCTTAATACGATAGAGAGAGGCTCGATAGCGACAGCAAAAAGCAGAGGTGATAAAGGACAGCCTTGGCGACACCCACATCCGAGGGCAAACTAATCCGAATAAATATCGTTTGTCTGAACCCTGGCTTTAGGGGATGAGTAAAGGAGGCTAATCCAAGAAATAAACTTATCCCCGAATCCGAACCTCTTCAAGACTGCAAACAAATACTCCCACTCAACCCTATCAAATGCTTTTTCGGCATCTAAAGAAATCTCAGAAAGCTCAGTCGAATGCTTAGAATAAATTATATTAAAGAGTGTACAGGTATTCAAAAATAATTGACGTCCCTTTACACTGCCACTCTCCTTCACTAACTCTAATTCACTCCATTTAAACTCACGGTTGCCACATATCAAAAAAGTCAACTCCAGTTTCCATGTTCTGATTTAATCCCTCAAAAACACAATATTATCAGCAGACATGGCAACAGTGTACTGGGGAACCGATCTAAAAGGAACAACAAACAGACAAACTAATAAAATGAAAAGACAGAAAATGTGCTTAATTATAAATTAATCATTTATATAAAAAGATAAATGAAATAATGTTTAATGACTATAGGTTGCATTTAATATCAATTTGACATTAAGCTTAGTTCGCTATTTCCTTAGAAGTCTATTAGCCTTTTTCCTAATATGGATAATTATTGTGTTAGTCTACTTTTAATTAGGACTCTTTCTCGTTTAAGATATTTAAAAATAAATATATTATGGAAAATGTTTTAAATAAAGTTTGGGAAAATTGAGGGAAGCTCAGTGATGTAGTTTGTTTCTAGTGTACAGTTAAATGTTTATTTATGCCGATTGTATTTAGGCTTCAAACATCATAAAAGTTGTGTTGATTTGTGAAAATGATCTTGATGGACAGAACATGTTAGTGTTGTAAACTTTTGTTGATCACAGAGATAATTTTTTTTGCAATAATCCAAAAGTCTATGTGAAAATCCTATTGTGGAGGGAACCGGTGTGACAATAACTTCCGGGTTCCGGTACAAAATGATGTCGTCCCTGCACCGATCTATTGGGTGATTTATCGGCGTCTCTCCTCCTGTAAACACTGTTCTTGATAAAAAAAAAAAAATCGGGATTATCATTTTGGTCATAATCATGCAACCCTACCTGCAAAGTGTGTGCGCTCACAGTATGTCTGCACATGTGTGTTTCTTCATGCTCGTTTACCAACACTTTCTCCATCGTACATATCGCCACATTTTTGTTGGTCTTCAGAATTCTCTGAACATGTGTGTAAAAAGTCAAGAAGTCCTACAACCTATTGGATGGTGAATTTTCAGGGTCAGGATCATTTCAAACACATGGGAATTAGGGTAGCAAATACATTAGATACATACACTCACTTAATACATTTTTTTTTTGTTGAACCTACAGTCCTGTCTGGATGAAGCTGAGGAGAGAGTTAAGATTGTTGTAGAGTCCAACGCTCACCTGGAGCACGAGAACTCTAATCTGAAGGGCCAGGTCAAAACACTGCAAGGGTCTGTGGAGAAGTTTGAAAGACAACTCCATGAGACCCAGCAGATATGTGAAGAAATATTGAGGGTAAGTGAGAAAAGCTTTAATAACAATTTAGAAGTATTCACATAAAACGACAATTTTATTGGTCGTCAAATATCTGTAAAAAGTAAATAAAGCAACATTTTGGATGGTGATCTTTCAGTGTCAGCAGTCCGAGCTGACAAACCTGGAGTGCAGATACAAATTTCAGAAGGAGCTTCTAATTAAGGTAGGCAGAGCGTCTGAGATGAATGAGAGAACCCTCACATTAAACAGTATTTTTCACATCAATCTGAGTACCAAACAATGCGGGAGCTATTGAGAAAAGAAAACAAAGTGAACTGGCACATTGCAGATGTGAACATTAAGCTCTCACATGATGTGTTTTAGGAGCTGGAGCAAGAGAAAAAGTTTTACTGCACCCTCTGGACCAATTACGAAAACACTGTGGTAAGCTTTTTTTCTTAATGAGAATTTTACTAAATCTATCAGATGCTATAAATTGATTTTGTAAATTAGGGAATAGTCTTTGTAAATGTTTTAACATAAAACTTTTATCGTTTCTCATGAGTGATGTGTGAATGTGTGTAGGTGTAAATAAAGCTGAATACATTTTTTGTTGAACTTCCAGTCCTCTCTGGCTGAAGCTGAGGAGAGAGCCAAGATTGCTTCAGAGTCTACCGCTCAGCTGGAGTATGAGAACTCCGTGCTGTTGGAGCAGAGAAAAACACTGCAAGACTCAGTGGAGAAGCTGAAGGAACAGCTGTGTGAGACTCACGGGAAAGGTGGCAAGTTATTGAAAGTAAGTGAGATAAGCCTTGCATTAATCTGAACTTGAAATATAAACATGAAATGGAGTGATGTGGAGATATTAGAGGAGATTAGACGAGGATTTTTGAACATGACATACTTCACAACCAAAATAACTCAAGAAGGTTTATCCAATCTACTGAATTAAATCCCATTGAAAATGTAATGAATTGGAGATGAACTGCTGAGAGGAACTAAAAAAACTGAACCACAATCCTGCAGAAAGATGATTAGTTCTTGCTGTATATGTCTCGGAACTGTAAATGCTAATTAAGGCTTTGCAGTAAAGTACTAATGTTGGTCATTTGTAGTGACTGAAAACCTTTAGCAATTTCCTGCGCTCAGAGTACTCTGAAGAAAGAGAACGTCTTCCTGAAGGACCGGGTACAAACACTGCAAGGGTCTGTGGAGATGTTGGAAGGACAACTCCATGAGACCCAGAGGCTTTATGAAGAGATACTCAAAGTATGTGAGAAAAGACTTAACAGTTTAGACGTGCATAAAAAGAGATTTCTACAATCGTGTGGCCTAAAGTAAAACACACCTGCAAACCAAAAACAATTGCCCATGTGGACATTAAGCACTCGTTAAGTTTGAACCTCTTCTACATCATGGTTGTCTTCTAGGAGCGGGAGAAGAAGGATCACAGAAACCTTTTGTCCCACTACGAACACAGTAAGGTAAGCTTCTTTGTCATGAAGCCACGACTGCTCTGTGTGTAAGAAATGTTTCGTAGCCATAGGAGTAAATACGTAATGTTGGGAAATTTTAAATCCATTCATTGGGCAATTGCACATTATTTATCACTTAAGCTCATAACTGATCTCAACAAGCTTTCTATGTAATATGACCGAGTAAGGTATCTCACGGGCATTGTAAAGAACAACGTCTACTCCAAATCAGGGGACTCTTGTTTATTGTCTGGAAATGAATGGCCACCTTATAATATTTGATCAGATTTATTTTAGATTTTCGATTTCTTATGTTCCAGAAAGATCAGAAAAGATCTCTGGACCCTCATAATCCACTACAGAGCTAGTACATTATAACACTTGTATGTGGTGTTCCTGTATGATTTCTGTTTAATAACGATGGAGAAAATACATTTAGGAAAAGGGGAACATGCGTAATGAAGTAATAAAATGATTATTTTAAGAGACCTGGTTACGTGATGGTCTGTGGAGTGGGAGCGCTATATAAAATAATTTATTTTGGGATATTCGGGACAGTTGTTGTAGAAATATGGCTTAGTACGGCAGTATTTTGGTCCGACTACTGGAACAATCCACTGACCAAAAAAATATTGTGCTCCTTTGATTCATATCTGTGTCTGTTCTTTCTTAATAATTCATTTCTGTTACATCTCTTGGTTGTTGAACTTCAAGGGCTCTCTGGCTGATGCTCAGAAGAATGCTGAGAATATTCAGGACTGCAGTACTCTGGAGAATCAGATGTTATGCAAGGCTCATTAGGACAGTCTACACAACTGTAATGTCAGAAGATAAGGTACATGAGAAAAGCTTTCCATGAAGTCGTGCTTTTGCTGCCTGTTGAATTACACTACAGGCTGAACTCCTGGTCCCCAGTAAATAATGCCAACATATGGTTTTTTTTCTCTTTTTAACATGGAATCAATGAAGCTGAAAAAATAAGATCGCCAACAAAGATGCTGCACATCGTTGAACCAAAAGAAAATAAAAATAATCTGTGAAACAATAAAGAGTGAAACAAACAAAAAAAAAAATCTATGAATCATTTTGAAATGTTCAGCTTATATTAGGGATGTCACAATACCATAAACTGTTCTATACCAGCTGAAGTAGCACGATAACTCAGTATCGTGTTCATTCATCATTCGAATCTACAAAGTGAGCCAGATTTACAGACGCATCAATGAAAAATGTTTCTCTGAAGACCATTAATGAGAATGAAGAACTGGCTGTTGGAAAAGCTCAAGAACAATCATACAGTTGGCGAGTAACTAATTCAATGTGTATCATATTTCATCTTCAAATAATGCGAATGGAAATTGTCCTCAGGGTACCAAGAATGAACACTTAGGAATAAACAACTGAATTTGGAAACGAACTCCAAAAATAAATAAATAAATAAATAAAAATGGGAACGTTAGCTTGCTTACTAGCAAACACTGCTAATTTTATTATTTACCCACGACAGTTGGCGTAACGTTAGCTCGCTTACAAACAAACAGGAAATAATTAAAGATTAAGGTGAATAATTTCGGTTAAATGAAATGTGTCGCTAGTCTTTGTGTGCAAAAGCAGAGACGTGTCATTTTAGTGAAGATTGTATTAACTGCTGCACATAACCATACTTACGATATGACTGTTTAAAAATACAGTGGCATATTTTAAAGCTTTATCATGATACTACCGGTACTGTTCAACCCTAGTTTATATATTGTTCTAGTAAGGACTTTTGCAGCTGCATTCTGGACTAACTGGAGCTGTGTCATAGTACATGTGGTTTTACATGTATAATTCCTATAAGCAATGTTATTGCATTTTTTTAAACAAAAAAAGCGATTATCATCAAAATAAAGGTGTTTTCTGACAGGTTTTTTTAGCAATAAAAACAGCATTTTGCTGTGGTTACCAAGAATAACCCTGGGTTTTATGTGTAATAAAAATGCATCATTAATACAATATGATAATCATTCCACTACAGAGTAAGACAATACACCTTTTGTCCTTTTTGTTTGTTTATTTCTTAAGAAATAGAAGACAGAAGCTCAAAATGTGTAGCGAATATCCAATATAAACCCAGCTTTACCGAGGTGACCTGTAGTGGTCTGCTTGGTTTGTGTGTTTGTTTAAATGATACAAGTACATGCCATATACTTAGACATGCAAGTACAATCTGAAATAAAATCTCTTACAAAAAGATCGTGGTCAGTGAGTGGGTTCCATGTAGCTTGTAAACAGGTAACACTGTCAGGATTTAATGTGATGTTACTTATTTGCTCATTATCTTCTCGAACTATAGGACCATCATAGTCAATACCATAGACCTTAGTTTCTCCGTGTGAGAAACTCCAGATTAGGCTGCAAGAACACACCCGTATACCACATTGCCAAGGGTGTCATGGACTGGCCTGAACTTAAAGGGCGGCTGTAGCTCAGTTGGTAGAGCAGGTTGTCCACTAATCGAAGGGTTGGCGGTTCGAATCCCGGCCCGGATGACTCCATGCCGAAGTGCCCTTGGGCAAGACAAGGACAAGTTGCCCCTGATGGCAAGCTAGCATGGCATCTCTGCTACCATTGGTGTGGGTGAATGAGACACAGTGTAAAGCGCTTTGGATAAAAGCGCTACAAATGCGCCATTTACCATTTAAAGTATGGTGGCCTCACTGTCGGAAAGATTCTCTTGCAGCTAGCTGTATCTGCTCAAGGTACACAAAATGTGAAGCCCATGGGTGGACTTCACTTGTGCACTCCAAGATTTCAGAGTGTTCCGTATACTGGAAAAGTTGCTTGTAGAAGTCTGACAACAACCAAGTCATTCAATTCTTTGATTATGAACACTTCAACCGACTATAATACTCCCCCTTTCACTTCCCCGATTGTGCATCACGTACCTGGCCACTTCAATGTTCGCACCACCTCCATCTCCTTGGACTGTCCACACCCTGCTGAAAAAAGGTAAGTACTGTATATGCTCCGTTGTTGGTACAGCATTCAAGATAAACAATAGTCCGGCTATAGCCATCGATGCACCCATGGAACACAAATCTCCATGCAATTAATTTGTGATTTGAATGGATGTGTCTAGAGAAAAGAGGAAAATGTTTCTCAATAGGAAATATGATATACTAATGCCATCGTGATACATACCAGAGATGATTTGGTCCTCCGACATTATATACTTTCCTCCTAATTGCAGGTCTTGTACGGATCACAGTGCTAACAGGTTCAACTGCTGCAGGTCGATCCCGAACACGCCTTCTCTGTATTAAAATAGGGCTCTACTCCTGAGGCTTCCTACAATGCAATTAAAACTAAATGTTAGCATCATCAATATAAGCACTCCAGATACAGTAGTACCTCGACCTACGAGATTAATTCGTTCCATAACCTAGCTCGTTCGTCGATCATCTCGTAAGTCGATCAAATTATTCCCATTTAAAATA
>JAFFST010053956.1:16474-30822 GCA_022414735.1 Noturus placidus
TGAATGTCCTTGAGTGGCCCAGCCAGAGCCCAGACTTGAACCCGATTGAACATCTCTGGAGAGATCTGAAAATGGCTGTGCACCGACGCTCCCGATCATACCTGATGGAGCTTGAGAGGTCCTGCAAAGAAGAATGGGAGAAACTGCACAAAAATAGGTGTGCCAAACTTGTAGCATCACTCAAAAAACTTGAGGCTGTAATTGGTGCCAAAAGTGCTTCAACAAAGTATTGAACAAAGGCTGTGAATACTTATGTACATGTGCTTTTTTTTTGTTTTTTTATTTTTTAATAAATTTGCAAAGATTTCAAACAAACTTCTTTCATGTTGTCATTATGGGGTATTGTTTGTAGAATTTTGAGGAAAATAATGAATTTAATCCATTTTGGAATAAGGCTGTAATAAAAAAAATGTGGAAAAACTGAAGCGCTGTGAATACTTTCCGGATGCACTGTATATTAAAAAGTATTTGTTCCACTAATCACCTAGTGGAAATATAAACTATGCTAGCTAGCTTGGCTCTATACTCAGAATTTCAGACTTCTGTCTAGGAAAAAAAAATGAAGGAAACGCCCCCTCAATTTGGATTTCCTACTTGGAAATTCAAGAAGCTGTGCTAGACCTGAGTTCAGCATATGATGTCATATCGACATGGCTGTTCATGCCGTCAACAGTCAATCACAGTCAAGTACTAATTTTCTGTACTAAATGAGTTTGTAGTAGTATTTGCTTTAGATCAGTCACCATACAGACCCATTAGTTGGTTAAAATTATAGCACCAACCAAACAGTTTGCTGTTTTGAAAAACTAAATATAAACATTGTGCTACTATTGAAAGCTGTCTAGCCTCTTGCTAATTCATGAGCTTTTCGTCCTTGAGCATAACAAACAAAAAAAAATAAATAAATCTCAAGATAATGTGACAGAAAAAAAATAATGCACATTCTCTATGGACTTCTAGGTAGGCTTCTGACATACAAAGTCTGATGACGTTAAAAAAATAAAATAAAGTCCAAATTAGAGTTCATTCATTAAGTCTGACCTGATTAAAAATTAAGTTTTGTTTTGTGAAATTCTAAAATTTGACAATTACTTCCAAGACCTTCAAGAAAAGGATTCCTTTCTTGAGACTGCAACTGAAATCTGATCCAAGCTGTTTGTTTTTCTTCTACGCCACTAGCCGAACCTTTCCCATGACCCTATCATGGACACTCAGCAGACTGCTAACTTGCCAAGCAACAAAGCAGAGGAATCGCATTTCTGACATGCTTACTCCAAGCCCATCTGCTGACTTAACAATGACATCACCATTCCTGAGCCTGTAGGGCTCTAGTTTAGGAGTTCTGAGAAGAATATACATATAGTATTCTGAGTTTACAGTGTTAGTATTAGTATTGGTGTGTGGTCTGATGAAGGTGTAGACCTTTGTGTTGTGGTGCGATACTGAGATGTTATAAAGTGGTGTTTATGCCCTCATTTGTCATGTATGTGTGTCTGCTCTTGTGCAGGAGGTTGAACAGCCGGACAGCCGTTCCCTTTGGCCTCTGTGGTCTGAATGTCGAAGCTGAGCGAGTTCCATCGCAGCTCTGCCTGAAGAATCTGGGACTGAAACACCCAAATAAGGCAGCGTGTTTTCAGCTTTGGGTCTTTCAGCAGTGAGCTCATCAGGCAGTGCTTGGCTGAAAGGAGGTCACACTTCCAGCTCATCAGGACTCAGCAGACTGCATCTTAATTCTCAATTCTTAACCATAGGAGTTTCCCAATCCTGGTACTGACATTCCCTCTTTGCTACAGATATTAGCATTTTCCATTATCTCAACACACCTGACCCACTCATTAACCGAGGTTAAATTGGGTTTGTTAAGCAGCAGTCACACTGGTGCAGTCCTGTGACTTTCAAGGTCTGGAAAACATTCCTGCTTGAGTTTCAACTTACAGACTGAAAACCAGAGAAGATTCTACTTTAGCATTTTCTGGTAGAGAGCAGAATTCATGTTTCCCTCAATTATTGCAAGTTGCTCAGACCCTGAAGCAGCAAAGCATCCTCACACCATCACTGTTCCACCACCATGCTTGACCATAGGTGTGATGTTCTTTTTGTGAAATTCTGCATTTGGTTTACGCCAGATTTTACAGGGCCCCTGTCTTTCAAACAGTTCCACTTTCAATTCCTCAATCTACAGAACATTCTCCCAAAGGATTTGAGGATCATCAGGGTGTGTTTTGGCAAAATTCAGATGAGCCTTAATGTTCTTCTTTGTTAGCAGTGGTTTTCACCTCGCCACTCTTCCATGGATGCCATTTTTGCCCGGTGTCTTTCTGATAATGTAGTCATGAACAGTGACCTTTATTGATGCAAGAGAGGCCTGTAGGTCTTTTGATGATGCCCTTGGCTCTTTTGTGACTTCCTGGATTAGTAGTTGCTGTGCTCTTGGAGGAATTTTAGAAGGTCGGCCACTCCTGGAAAGGTTCACTAGTGCCGAGTTTTCCCAACTGGAGATAATGGCTCTCACTGTGGTTGTTTTGAGTCCCAGAGCCTTTGAAATAGCTTTGTAACCCTACTACTGTACTGTTATGTGTTGCACCATGGTCCTGTAGCAACCCTGACCCTAACCTCAACCGTAGAATTGACTTGATGTAATTTAAAAGCCCTGAACTGCAAACAACCAAACAAGCCATTAATAAAACAATAAGGTAAATGTCCAGTGTAATTGCTACATAAAAATTATATTTATTTAGAAAGAAAAGGCCACAGTCCAACCCTATTGGTTTCTCTGGGTTCGTGTTTCCCAAATTTCACCTCAGTGAACTGGAAACTATGTAAAATTAACTGGTATCGGAAGCGAACTTTCACACGGAATTTTTTTATTAAGGTTCGGTCTGACCACTCCACTGAGGCCACTGAGTGGGAGAACACTGTGGCTGTAGCCCAAATAATAAAATTCATGTCTAGCTGGTGATCTTTCTAGAATGACACTTATTTTAGGAAATGTCCCAAACACTAGAACACATGGAATCCATCCTAACAACATTTTTGACTAGAAATTCCCACAGTGCACTATGAGCATATATTAGTTTCTACTGAGAGATGATATGAGTAGAAACAGGCCACTGCTTAAAATATGAATGGGGCAGTGCGTATAAGTCAGCATGGTGGTTGTATTATGTAAGTAGTCTCGCCATTCAGTAAAAAAAGAGGTAGTCATCTCGAAAACATCTGGCCTGTCTGATTCCCACACTGAACCATAGCAGATATAGGGCACTTTGCACCATTAGTTAATGAGATGCACACATATGCAGTCGCCAGAGCAACCTCAAAAAAAAAATTGTGTTACTGAGTCAAAGGCTACACATAATTTATACTATTTTTGTCAGATATTAACAGCCATTTCAAATCCATGCATCGTTTAGTTGATCCGTTTCTGGTATATGGGTGTATATATGGAAGCTTGGTCTTGTATAGCTGAAAATATCTGCTTGGGAGTGTAGCCAATTCCAGAATTTCCCCCTGGGGGATCAAGAAAGAAAGAAAGAAAGAAAGAAAGAAAGAAAGAAAGAAAGAAAGAATCTATCTATCTATCTATCTATCTATCTATCTATCTATCTATCTATCTATCTATCTATCTATCTATCTATCTATCTAGCCAAGACGGCAGCTAAGTGGACAGACTGTACTAGACAGACTTTGTTTTAATTCTGAGAAATGGCTGTAAGGCGTGAGCGGTTGCAAAAATAACATTCAGCGTCATATTAGCTTGTTCATTGTGTCTCTCTACCGTCTGTTAAGCTTTAGCTTAGTGCCATGAATGAAGCTCTTTAGCCATTAATTAACCAGGGAGTTACTAAACAAGATACAGAATTCTTTTCAGACATTGACGTACAGAAGTTATGATGTTCTTCTTCCTAGCAAGTCTTTGTGAAATAATATCTATATACAATGTCAATGTCAAGTTTAATAAGAACCTTTTTCTGAAACACAAGTATTTGACAGACAACCTAAAATCTCCAGTTCAGGGCCAAGATTATGAAGCTGTTAATCTAGTAAATACATCATAGGGCTGCAGTGGCTTCACTTAATGCCGGTTCTTTGTTTAATGTTGGCGCATGTGGCATTACTGAATCTGGTTATAATTTTGCTGTTCTTAACAGGTGTTTGCAATTTCTCCCCTTCCTGCAGCGTCTCAGCATGGAGCTACATTAAATTATGTACAGGATCATGTCGCATTAAGGCTAAAAATGACTCACTGCTGAAATGTGAAGCAAAATTGACAATGGGAATCTGGAGAACTTACTTTGGCAGCACCAATCTGCTCCTTGCGAAACTTCTCCAGCGGCGTGATCAAGACATCATCGGCATTCTGTATCTGAATCAAATCACAATTTGAGAAGAATGTTTAAATGGAAACTCAAGTGTAATTCTTTGTAAACAGATTCTCTGAAAAAAAAAGAAGCAATTTGTAACTCCTATGAGTTTTGACTGGGTCTGAGAACCTTAAGAAAATATGCTGTACAATTTGCCCTTGTAGGATCGTTTAGAGGAATGTTGCTATTGGCTCGCTGTGCATACCTTAGTATAAATACAGTAACAATCCATTTATACAACCAGAGAATACCTCAATTAGGGTGTTTAGGCTGGTTTTACGTAGAACTTAATACTATTAGCTCACAATAGTATCTGTAACATGAGTAGAGCTAGAATGTACTTATTTCGAATACATAAGTATCAGTTTAAGGAACTTGTACTTAGCTGAGTATAACTGTAAATTAAAACTTGTCATCTTACAAATTTCCATTTCCATGAAAATCTCAAACTTTGTCCATTTTCATTTAGACCATCAAAGTACATGTTGTAAATTTGATTTAAACGTTTCTTTCTTTTGTCCAGCACTCAGTTTAATCCTTGCTGTGTGCATTTGAATTTTTAGTTCTTTTACTATATTTAACACATCCATTGAAATCCACATAAATCTTTCTGGACACCACAACCAATCATCTTTGAGGAAGTAAGAACTGCTTAATAGTATCCCATTCTCTACATGCATTAAAGTAATATATATCTTTTTTTAAAGTACAAATACAAACAAACAAAAGTGATGTGGTTGGATTTATTTCTATTTAATCCAAAATATGATACAGTACAGTGTAATTATAGAAACTACAAAAACCGGGTGGGTGTGTTAGATTAAATACTGACAGAGAAACAACTTGCAAATGAAAAAAAAAAATATATATATATATACATATATATATATTTTTTTTTCATTTGCAAGTTGTTTCTCATTTGCAAGTTATATATATTAGTGCTAAATGTGAGTCATGAATGCATGAATGAAACATTGTTTGTGAAAACAGTAACGTTTCATTATTAACTTCTTGTATTCATCAGTTGTGCCAGTAAAGCCCAGCAAGGCCAGGTTAACTTGGTTATATTTTTGCTTTCATAATGTCATGAGATGTTATTATATAAAAGTATAAAACAAAAGATTAAAAAAAAACAAAACAACAACATTGTTTTGGCTTTTCATTGTACACACACCTAACTAATGAGTATATTTAAAAAAAAAACAGCTTGCTTGCATTTTTACAGTACTAGATGTAGATCATAATTACATCAATCAGAGTGGGATTTAGCATGTAAACTAATACACTAAAATGGTGTATATAAAATATACTGTATATAATGAGTCTTTATTAGTCACATATACATTACAGCACAGTAAAATTCTTTTTTTCACATGTTACGAAGTTGGGGTCAGAGTGCAAGGAGCAGAGAGGGTTAAGGGCCTTGCTCAAGGGCCCGACAGTGGCAGCTTGGCAGTGCTGGGGCTTGAACCCCCAACCTACAAACATGGCTGCCCAGAAATACAATCCCTACAATCCCACACAATACAATCCCACACAGCTTCCCTTCCATGTTCAAGATAAGTCGACTTCCACACATACACATCGTCGATTTCGACGAAGACCGAAGTTTCCATTTCTGCCTCCATTATGGAGAACACTTAAATTCCAATTTGAATTCCAGTTGATCCAGTGAGTCAAGACGACTGTGTGATTCATACACAGTGATTCATACACCCATTCATACACTACGGACACTTTGGAAATGCCCATCCGCCTACCATGCATGTCTTTGGCCTGGGGGAGGAAACCGGAGTACCCTAGGAAACCCCCGCCACATGCAAACTCCGCACACAAGGTGGGCATTGAACCCCCAACCCTGGAGGTGTGAGGCCACTAAGCCCTTAAACACACACACACACACACACACACACACACACACACACACACCCCTTATAAATACATACTTCAAACATTCACTATATGCAAAGTATCACTTAGTGCTAATGCCTGACGTACCAAGGTTCATGATCTTGTCCTCTGGTTTCTTGATTCTGATTTAGTAATGTTCAGTCTGCTGACCACCTGACTACCTGCCCGATGTGTTTGCTTGTTTGCTTTAAATAAGGCCTTTACCTGCCGATCGACTGCAGTTTTGCTAACTGTCAGGCAGAAAAAAGGCTAACTAAGCAGGAAAGAATTGAGATTAGTTTCTGTGGTTGGGTGGAAAGAGGGAGTGGACATTAGCAAATGGCTAATGCTGATTGGTATTTTGGTAGAATTTTGGGTAAAATAGCAGACAAAAGAAATGCAGATAACACAACGATGTAATTTCTTATGCAGTAATTGGTAAAAAAAAAAAAAAGAAAGAAAGAAAAAGATCAGCACATAAGCTGTAAGTAACAGTTAAAAGATTATTATGAAACTGCCTTGAAGAGTTTTAGACAATTCTCATACTTTCTCTTAAGCATAATTTTCCTGTGCTTTTCTCACACCTGAAAATGAGTCAAATTCACTCTAAAACATCAAAAAGTCTGGGCGCCTGCAAGCAGCTTCACAGCCCTGGGATCGTAATTTGTCCTTGCCCAGCATTAAAACAATCACACAAATTATTATCCAGAGCAACTATTCTCGTATACTGTACAATAATGGTACTATAATTAGCAGCACTTTCGTTTCATAGTTTCAATTGGAAAAACACACAATTACATACTTAAGTTCCTTTTATATACTTTCCCAGGCACCAAGTGGTGGGCTTCCAGTCTCACTAGAGAATTGCCCAAAATAGGTTCCACATGCTTGCCTGTGCACAGCCCTCCCCCTGCCAAACTGACAGTCTGTCTCCACAGCCCTGATCTGACTACATCAAAACTAATGCAACCTGAACTTCTAATGGAGTTGGGCAGATTCCAAGCAGCTCCAGATGTAAGATATGGACCTTTCAGAGAGCAGAAACAAATTTGCTGTTGAGAGATGTGTGCTTGACTTGCGTTTCCTGGACTCAAGAGTGTACACTCTAGAGTGTAATAGAACCTTAAAAAAATATTTTGCACCTCAAACATGTGTAACGACTGTATATGGAATAATTCTACTTCCTATACAGTTGGTGGGGCTTTAAAAAAAAAAAACCTCTATATAATAATATTTTGAATACAAAGTTCAGCACAAACTGAGTAACGTTAAGGCTGCGCACTTCCACACGGAGGCTGAGAGTAAGTGCTCAACTCATTAAAGAAGTGACCTTTCAGCACTTTACTAGGGCTGAGGATTTCCTCATTTCAGTGGCCAGACGGTCATGCTGTGGGCTTGAGCGTATCTCTCATAACACAAGTTCCCATGGCCCTTTATAGCCCAAGAGGAAACTTAGTTCTTACATCAGTCCGATCCATCATGTGGGAAAATGCCTCCTTTTTAAAACAGATATATCTGGCTGCCTGCCCTAGCTTACACTACGTGCTCTAAATACCACCGGAAATGCAGTAGGAGGATTTCAGGTGACACTTAGAGTTACATAATAAGGTATCGATGATAGTATTTTTTCTCAATAATAAGTAAAGAATCTTAGATAATAAGTAGGGCTGCACGATTATTGGCCAAAATGATAATCCTGATTATTTTTGATCAATACTGAGTTCTCGATTATTTATCACAATTATTCATTGGTTTAAAGGACAACATATTTTTATTGTACTTTCACATTTAAATAAACAGACAGCTGCTTTCACCTCCATGCTGTGCTACATTCCTGTAAAAGTACAAATCCATCCATCCATCTTCTATACTGCTTATCCTCACGGGATAGTCACGGGAAACATGGAAGCAAAATCACAGGAAGCATTGGGCACAAGGCGGGGTACGCCCTGGACAGGGTGCCAATCCATCGCATATAATCACAATTTACAAATAATGTACAAATCTTTGTATCAAATTAGACTGATCCTTAAAGTGCATCATCTTGTAGGAGCAAAATATAAATAAAATAGTACCCAAAATACAGGACAAGTAATAATGCCATCAACCAAATGAAAATATGCATCAACTATAATAATATGCAGCTAAATGAAAGCAATTCAGGCGTATGCAGAAAAGGCAATAACAGGAGGAGAGGCAAAAAGGAGCACAGTTGAAGTTTAGTGGGTTTTTTTTATATAACATAAGTAGACATGAGAAAACTTGAGCTTGTCAATTATGACAGAATTTGGGAACATAATGCGGGATCAATAAAAGATGGCGTTTTGTGAGATTGGGAAGTTGAGTGAAGCAGATGATGTTCAGTGTTACTCTTCATCATAATGGCTTCTCTGCAGTATTTACTCACTTGTTCGGTTGACTGAGGAGATGAAAAGCAGTGTGAAAGTAACTGTTGTGCGGTGTAGATGCTATTTGGACTTCCTGCAGTTTTTATTCCGATTGTATTATACAACTCAAATCTGGAAGCTCCAGCACTAAAATGCTAGCTCCATTTCCAGGTTTTGGCACTACGAAATAATGTCAGTCCTGCGCCGCTGTATGTGATTGGCTGTAAGTGTAGGAAGCACTTGATTTGAGTGGAGAAAACAGCGGAGTTTTCTATGAGCGGAGAACGAACTTTAAACGTCAATATCGCAGTCGATCATGTTCATTTAATCATGATCGTAATCGCGATCGAAATCTGATTAATTGTGCAGCCCTACTAATAAGTAAAGACTTCTAATAGGATGTCCCAACAAGTTTAATACTTCTTATACCACAGCAATTTGCCAGTGATTACAATGGTTATACCTTTATGTGTTTACAGTTTGTGGAACGTCCACAAAACAAGTTCCGGTTATCCCTTACTTTTTACAGCAGCTACAAAGAGTCCGCCCATCACCAGCCTCTCTTTTTCTCTCTCTTTACAAAGCACTGGCCCTAGAGACTCCAACCATAAAGGTTAAATAAATGTCTCCTCAGATAGCTTTTTCACGTTGTTACTTTGGTAATAATGCATTTTTAATCTGTTGATTATTAGTCTTAGACATTGTGAAGCATCCACCACACAAGTCCCTCTGAATAAGCTGTTACTAGAAAAACAGTAATGTATTTGATTGTACATGATCAAATAGGGGTATTAAAAAACCTGTGATTTGATTTACAACCGGCACTACTGTCAGAGCTGATAATTTAAAAAAATCCACACCTTCTGACACGTCAGATATGAGCATTCAGCAGCACTGTAGTATAATACACCATGAATGATTTACGATAAGTTATAACAGTCTCACGAATTTCTTGCAACAACAATGACGAAAACTTTCCAGCTGCTACCCAGGGGGAGGTCAAAGTGTTCACGTGGAGTCATTCACCCTTTTTGGTCCCGTTATTGTACATCTATGAATGAAAGCGCTGTCTGGGACTTTCTTTTTTACAGAGGTATTTGTCATCCTGAGAGGCCTGGCACAGCAGCCTGGGAGAATGGAGCGTAGCGGAGCCACGGTCTGCAGGAAGTAGTCAGGCTGGAGGGGGCTGCTGGGTAATTCTCCCCCTGGGGCTCCTCACACAGCTCCACTGACCTCCTCTCATTCCAATACACAACAGTGGATCACACTGAACATGCAGCATTATAGTGCATGAGATTAAAAAAGAGCTGTTGAATTGATTCCAGATCCAACCGACACATTTCAGTGCTCCGGAAAACACATTACGGCATCGGCTTTGATGTCAGACTCAGTGACCAAATTTCATTCCAAATGTGTGTTAATTTTCTCCACTGTGAGTAATGAGCTGAAGCATATTTTCCACAAGGGGCTACTCAACAGTGCATGTGACAAAAGCGAGAGAATGCAGAAGTCTCACGATATTTAGACGATGGGTAAAATATTACGCTAAATCTGTAAATTCCTTCGCAGTACAACATTAGGCCTGGGTTAGGGCGGCTGTGGCTCAGTCGGTAGAGCGGGTTGTCCACTATTCCACTAACCGTGAGGTTGGCGGTTCGAATCCCGGCCCGGGTGATCCCATGCCGAAGTGTCCTTGGGCAAGACACTGAACCCTAAGTTGCCCCCAATGGCAAGCTAGCACCTTGCATGGCAGCTCTGCTACCATTGGTGTGTGAGTGTGCTCTCATTTGTAAGTCGCTTGTAAATGTGTAAATGTAAAAATGATATTTCTGTAAAGCTGCTTTGAGACAATGTACCATTGTAAAAAGCGCTATACAAATTGATAAATTATTATTAATAAATACGATATACTGTAATATCAACATTCTGATATATTATATTACAATTCATAGATTTTGTGTGATAAATTCACACAGAATTATCGGGATTTTTATAACAATGTTCAAATTTTGAAGTGAATGTTGAAATGTTATAATATTGTACCAAATGTTCTCTTTCCCGCCATTTCAGCATTATCTCTTTTTAGAGACATAAAAGTGTCCTTAAACATTTTTTTACAACCTATACATCATGATACATAGCGTGTATCATAGAAACGTATCATAATATGATACTTCACCCACCCCTATACTATACTCACATCCAAATAACACTATTCAAAATGTCTATCAATATTAAACAGGGTCAACTCTTGCTAAATAATTCCCACTCCAGCTACATAGTAGGGCTGCAACTAACGATTATTTTTATAATCGATTAGTTGGCTGATCCCCCCCGGGAGTATTCAGTACAACTTTTTTTGTTTCTTTAAAATATAATTACAGTAAAAAGTGTTACAAATATAAATTTCAGACTAAAATTTTACACAACTGTTTGTCCAATTATATATTAATACTGAAAAGAACCCAATACACACAGACACACACCAGAATATATATTATTCATTTAGTACTGCAGTTTAATTCAGTGCTTTATGTGCATCCATAAAAATAATGCATAAATACTAATATATAAGTTTGTATATTATATTAGTTTATAAATAGTATTTCTGCATTACTATTTATAAAAGATAACATTTACATAAACAGTAAACTGAAGAAAGTCATTGTCGGTGACTCGGGGTATCTGCTAAAGCTAGCGGCGTCACATTACGTGCGAATGACGTCAAGCGCCGTCGACTAGGACGCAACTTATACTTCTGGTTAGTAAAAAACTTTTGAGACGATACTACTTATAGACATATAAATCTTAATTACAGGAACATTCACAATATGTCAGTCGCTCAGCCGAAACGAGGAGACTTATTCTGTTGCCCCGACCAATATGATGTACGATCCAGTGGCCAATTCGGTGTCCTCGGCGTCACTGCCATATTGGGCCGGGAAACAGCAATAAGTCTCAGTATAAGTCTCAGCTTATATTATAGTTTATATTATAACTAAATTGTCCATAATCGAGATTTTCATCTATACTGCCGTATTTCTCCAAACGGACTTTTATGACAAGCTCTTCGTTTCGGCTGAGCGACTGAAACATGGGGAATCTTACTGTACTTAGTTGTGTAGCTAACTTTTCTCTCATTTTGAATGTTTCCCAAAGAGAAACAGTTGAGGAGGCAGCGGGAAGGAGCTGTAAGAAGGGAAGGTGTTTTTGCAGGTGAGTCCTCCTTGCTGTGCAGTGGCTCTTCAAGACGGAGGACTTTCACAGGACTGAGCTGAAGCACAATAAAAGCTAAAAGATACAGTTGAAGACCGAAAAATCCATTTCCACAATGAAAAAAATTTCATGTACATTAAATTATATTACATTAGGGACGTCTCAGCATTTATTAACCAATATAAATAAGCCAAATCTGTGCTTGACATGTGGGAGTTTTCACAATTGCTTATGACAATAAATCATTTTCCTTGTCTAACAATCGAGATTCTAAGTAACTGGAGACAGAACTTTTTTGTTCTCCATGTAGATCATAAATCACTGAAATTGGTTGAGAAATGTAAACGTTACTGTACTTTTTATCCAGAACAGTCGCAGCTCTCTTGTTTACTTGTAGTTGTTTATAGGGCAGTCTTGCCCGGATCAATATGGTGGACACATTAACGTATCTCAGCAATGGGCCAAAGCAGCCAATTATTATTATTATTATTATTATTATTATTATTATTATTATTATTATTATTATTATTAATAATAATAATCATCATCATCATCTGAAAAGTATAAAATTGTAGTTACCGGGCATCTCCTGTATCTCTGTAGTTAGAGATCAAATTTTGGAAATGCTATGGTTAAACTGTAACTAGAGGCAAGTCTGTGAGATCACTGAATCACACCATTGTGGGAAGCTGTGGCTCTGGTGGTAGAGCGGGTTGTCCACTAATCGTAGGGTTGGCGGTTTGATTCCCGGCCCACATGACTCCAAGTGTCCTTGGGCAAGACACTGAACTCCAAGCTGCTCCTGATGGCAAGCCTTGCATGGCAGCACTGAAACCATTGGTGTGTGAGTGTGTGTGTGAATTGGAGAATGAGAACCAGTGTAAAGGTTAATAGATCAGCCATATATAAAGTGCAGACCATTGAATATATAAATAGCAACTGAACAATGCATTTACAGAAAGGATTTTGTGTTTAAGTAAAACGACTTCCATTACCATCTCAAAACGAAAACAAGAAAAATGTCATTGTTGAATGACAAATGGGGCTGTTCATGTGAGTGGATTTTCCCTCCAAACTAAAGCTTATAGATTGTGCAAACATAAATGTTTTGTCTGGATTAATGCACAGTACGAGTCATTACCAGCAGTGAGTATGTATTACCAGCAGTGAGTATGAATCATGGGCATGACACTGCCTCCAAATAGAAATATGTAGCAAGGGCTATTGACATTCGCTTCAAAAAAGCTAAACTTATTTGTTCTTACTCACACTTCTTGGTTTATGCAATAGCAATAGTAATAATACTGTAACTGATGTCACACTAACCTACTTGGGCCACCTTTTTAAACAAAAAAACAAACAAGTGAGAAATTCCAAGGTGTTCCACAGACATTATGACAGCTTGCTGATAAGAGCAGTTTCCCCTCTGTCCAAAAAAGAGTCATGACCCAAAGCAAGCATCTTTTTGACCAATGTGTGTTTTCCACAACTCTTCTGCACTTATTAGAATAGTTTGTAGTTTTTCCCTGAGGCACAGGAGCTATGTTTTAGTGTCAAATTATAAATAATGCACAATTAGTGCTTTAAGTATTGAGAGATTTAAAAAAAAAAAAAGAATCTAATGTTGAAATTGCAACCCATGATCAATATCCTCTGACGGTCTAATTTAAGACAAAAATTAAATGAGATCAAATAATACAAGCAAGCAAACAAAGCAAGGAAACATTAACATTTACTTACAAGTCGTCGTCGTTCCTCTTCAACTGTGTTTAATAGTTGAGAGAATTCCTTTAATGACTGAGCTGTGATAAAAGACAAACATGTATTGTTCAGCTGTAACATACACAACTTATACAGCAAAGAAATTTATCTTCTAATTTCTGATTTTTTAGAACAATCATAACTATACTATAATAATACTGCTAGGAAGACATTATGTAAAAATATGCGACTGTACTTTACCAAAAAGCAATATTATGTTATCAGTTGGGGGTTTGAGTTCTGTTCAGCCTGTTTAGTTTTCCTTTGTTTCTTTGGACATACACTCAACACCCACTTTATTAGGAACACCTTTGATCATGGCATTGATGTTGGTACCAGAAGGGCTGGTTTGAGTATTTCATAAACTGATGATCTCCTGGAATTTTCCCACACTACAGTCTCTACACAGAATTGTGTGGAAAAACAAATCAAAAATGCACTGAATGATTGACAGTTCTATGTGTATGCCTTGTTCACAATAGGTTCGTCAGAGGAAAATACCAGGAAGGATATAGTAACTTATATAAGCAGTCTTTACAACCATGGTGAGCAGAAAAGAATCTCAGTATGCACAAAACATCAAAGCTTGAGATGGATGAGATACAACAGCAGATGATCACATCAGGTTCCGCACCAGTCAGCCAAGAACAGGAATCTGAGGCTATTCAATTCAATTCAATTCAATTCAATTCAATTCAATTTTATTTGTATAGCACTTTTTACAATAGACATT
>JAFFST010053956.1:39743-42243 GCA_022414735.1 Noturus placidus
AGAAGATGCATCAAATTTATCCATCCATCCATCCATCCATCCATCCATCCTCTACCGCTTACTCCTTTATCAGGGTCACGGGGAACCTGGAGCCTATCCCAGGGAGCATCGGGCACAAGGCGGGGTACACCCTGGACTTCATATGGTGGAGTTTTCTATCCGGAGATGCTTATTTAACATTTAAATAAGGAGTTTCTCATGTCAGATCCTTGTAATAGTCTGAGTAACAGTTAAAGTGTTTTTAGGATAGAAGAATTCACAGTTTCCTGGTAACACGCTGCATTATTTTTGTCTTATCTTCAAGAGAGAGGGAAAAAAGGGGTAGCTGGTGAAAGAGCACCTGTCTATCACTGCTTTAACATAAGTGATAACAGGAACTTGTCTGGTAATTTGTTTCCTTGTTACCATGATGAATAACATTAGATAAACAATGTAATCGTGTTTTATTCCTTACTTAATGAAAATTGATTTACAAAACCATTTCTTATGATCCTGATTGTAGGTGTGTGCCTGTTAGTGCCTGTTATGCCTGTCATGCCCAGACATTTGATGCCTGTATACGCCTTATTCAGAAAATCTACTGAAAGGAGATATATGTGCATTCTCAGTCCATAAGGAATTGTGGGTGCGAACAGATACTTAGCTGTAGGCTCGGTATTTAGAAATGGCAACTCAGGCATATTTAAAACAACCACGTATACAGGAATATTCTGATGCCTGTACACATATAAATATCGTATTCAGAATATGGCTGCAACCCGCATATGGATCTTAAACAGAATTTGAATGTAATAGTTATCACATTCGCCACACATGCGAAAGGTCACTGGTTTGAAACTGGATGGAAATACCAGCGAATTCTACAGGAAAATGTCAGGATATTTGACCATGATCTGGATCTCAAGAGAAAGTGGGTCATGCAGCAAGACAACGACCCTAAGCACACAAGTCGGTCTATCAAAGAATGGTTAAAGAAGAATAAACTTAATGAATGGCCAAGTCAAAGTCCTGACCTTGATCCAATAGAAATGTTGTGGAAGGACCTGAAGCAAGCAGTTCATGCGAGGAAACCCAACAACATCCCAGAGTTTAAGTTGTTCTGTACTGAGGAACGGGCAAATATTCCTCCAAGCCGATGTGCAGGACTGATCAACAGTTACCCCAAAAGTTTAGTTACAGTTATTGCTGTACAAGAGGGTCACACCAGATACTGAAAGAAAAGGTTCACATACTTTTGCCACTCACAAATATGTAATATTGGATCATTTCCCTCAATAAATAAATGACCATGTATAATATTTTTTAAATTGGGTTCTCTTCATCTAGTGTAGGACTTGTGTGAAAATCCGATGATGTTTAAGGTTGTATTTATGTACCACTGTATATATACATCCAGGAGTGATGCTACATGTCTGCCTTGCTGGGAAAAAAAACCCCAATACAAACCCTCATACAATTTGTAATGGTTTTAATGGTTATACCAGGAATTGTATTGGTTTTAATGAAAACTGTAATGGTCCCTCTGGATCTCTTTCTACTGGTAATTTCTTGCCTTCTACTGGTGGCATGTTATGTCTAATGTACATCATTAAGGACCAATAAGGTTTTAATGGTTAGCTGATGGTTTGAAATGGTATTTGTAGTGGAAACCATTAGAGTTTCTGTGATGGTTTCTATTGTTTTATTCAGCAGGGGTTTGGGGCAAGGAAGATTCATGTTCCAGTCAAATAATAAGGAAATGAATGGAAACATATTGTCACTTCATTCCAGCAAAAGTGCATCAAGAATACTTTTCCCATCCTAGATAGTTTGCAAAACCATTACATCAACTCTGTAAAAAATAATTAATAAATAATAATAATAATAATAATAATAATAAAATGGGTCTTTCGTTAAAACCACTGCCTTCACACAACTACGTATTGTAGTTTCACTGCAAGAATAATGTGATGCTTCTTTAAAAAAAAAACAAAAAAAAAAAAACGCCTTTTCATTGTAAAAATGATCTCATTCATTGTTTAAATCACATCTGTACACCGTTACGGTTTCTATAGAAACCTACAACTCGATGTTATTGACAGATCCAGTGTTGAACCTACTTTTCAGAGCGCTGATCAGCATGTTGCCATCCTTAATCAGCTCCTTTATGAACTTATTGGTGCGATCCAGCTCAATTTCGTGACATTTCAGCCGATCTCTGAAGTCGGGACTGTCCAAAAAAGAGTCGCTGAATTCCAGAGCTGGTAATCCCATTGTATTAAACTGCAGCCGAGAAGGAAAACGCAACGAAACAGACGAAACACTCTTATTCGGGTTGGTAGCGTCCCACTTCTTTTTTTCTTCTCTCGTCAATTACCGTTTTTTTCTTTCTTTCTCTCTTTCTTTCTTTCTTTCTTTCTTCCCCCCCTTACGACTTACAGTTACCTTTCCAACTCTTGGAACTTCGTATCCAGAAAGCCTACTTCCGGCATGTTGTTTCCCACTCCATCACTAGGAGACG
>JAFFST010053956.1:47243-57730 GCA_022414735.1 Noturus placidus
TAATTCCTGTTATCATTTATTTGTACAGAATTTATAAACCATCATACCCTTAACATCCTCACTGTTTTGTCTGTCTTAAAATTAAATAAGACAAATGTTACGTTGTCATGTTACAGCGAAACCGGAAAATACAGTTCTCTGCCCTGAAGACGTTCCCGTTCCCGAACATATTCACTATTACAAAACACTGATACTGGAGACTCCTTCCGTAAATGTTGAATAAATATCTCCTCAGAGAAATCATCAACATATCACTGACTGCATGTTTTTCCTTTTTCTTTAGGGTAAGATTACGGATCTCCGCTTTACAAATCCAATAATCCCAATGTATTACTATAGAAACCATAATGTATTAAAATGAGTGCATTAATATAAACCTGTGCTTTGCAGCGGCACTAGTGTGAGAGCCGCTGTTATCAAAAATTAATTAACACCCAACCAGACAGATTTTAGAATTAAATAGTGCTAATGGTATAAAACGTATATAAGTCTGAGTCTGAGTTATCACTGATGTTCTAATTTGTTTTTTCTTCTGCATTGCTTTGCCGTTTTAGAGAAGATATAGGAGGTCAACGGCAGCATCAGGCAAGGGGCTGCACAGGCACTGCGAGAGCTGCCACAGAAAATATTGCAACGCTCCCATAGAGATCTCTGTGTCATGCATGATCATCAACTGCCGCTTGCTGTGTGGTGCCTCCTTTCACATGTGCAAAGAGGAAGAACACATACTGCTATGTCCCAATGAGAATGTGCCCTGCATCAACGCCAACAATGGCTGTCCTTTCACCATGTGTCGCTCGAAGCTGGCCAAACACCTCAAAGTGTGTCCTGCTAGCGTGGTGGTCTGCTCAATGGAGTGGAACCGTTGGCCCACTGAGGACATAAAGTCACCTTTATTCAGCAACCTCATGAAGAACATCCATGAGCATCAAGCTCTGGACCTGTCCATGGCTCTCAGAGATCAGAAGCATCTATGCAGCAGGCTGAAAATGAGAAGCTTCTTTCCCCATTTGACGGAGGAACCAGACGAACCTATTCCAACAGAAGCAGAAGATGAGGCAGCAGGGGGTGACTTTTTGGTTAATGGAAGCCATGTGAATTGCATGGGAGGTAAGGCCTCAATAAATGGTCCTGTCAATGTCCAGGTGGAGGAGTCTGTTGAGGAAGATTTCACTGTGGACAAAGAGAAGTACGACATATACGAGAAGATGTTTAGCAAGGAGAGAGGAGGCTGCAAGCAAGCTCAGGAAGAAGAATCAAAAACAGGAGTTCAAAAAGACAAGACTGAACCAACTAAAGGTTCGATTAACCCATCTATCTCTAATCAACAAGGAACTGTTAAAGCAACAATGGAAGATAGACATGGAGCAGAAACTGGCTTTGCTCCTTGGCAAGAAGGAGTTCTGGAAAGACTTAGTCAAGAAGTGAATCCAAGAGAGTTCAACATGTACTTAGTACACCATGGACGCATGCTGCTCTCCTTTGGCCAGATTAAAGCTTGCACTCCCAGAGAGAAAGATTTTGTTTACGGAAATCTGGAACCAATACCAGTTCAAACCCTTCATTCTTTTAATGTTCCCATCAGTTACAGGCACAAACGCATCCATCAGAACGATTCTGCTGCCCGAGTGCGCACTGAGCACAAGAGTGTGGACACCTCTGATTTGGGTTTATCTACAGAGGAGGTCACTCATAAGATGGATGAGATGTTTGCAACTTTGCTATGTGCTGCTGAAGTGGAGATTAGAGGGCACAAGATCAGTGAATCTGTGGCCACGGATGGACTTTATGTTGATATTGCAACTCAGACATATGACTTTCTCACAGCTCCATTTGAGTACAATGCCACTCTGGCTGATATTACAAAGGACAGAGATTTAAAACTTTATCTCCAGATCGATACAGAGAGCGTGACACTTAGACACAACAAATCCACTTCGGCATTCACATTTATGTGTGAACATTTCTTCAGAAGGGATGAGTTTGCATCTCACTTTAAAAACATCCACTCAGATATCCAGTCTTGTTTGGATGGCTGGTTCGAGCAGAGGTGTCCTCTCGCTTATCTGGGCTGCACCTTCATCCAGAACCGACTCCAGCCCTCCACTCACAGAGCTACAGTCTGCTATAACAAGGACCTCAGCATCTTTACACTCAGACCTGATATTGCCACATCACTCATGGCTGATTCCCAAACACAAGTTGGATATGAGGATTCTCTCAGTAATCTTCCTTTTGAGGTGCTGTGTCAGATCGCCAGGTATCTAGATAGCTTCTCTCTTTCCCAGCTGGCTCTGGTGTCCCGACTTTTCCGAGATGTTAGTGCCACGTTCCTGCATGAGAGAGGAATGGTCAGCTTGAAGTGGAGGAAAAAACTATACTCTCATGGTCAAGCCAAGTGGAAATCATCTGTCGTAAGTATTTTTATGATGGACGCTGTTGTGGAACATACATTACTAAAGGAAATGCACTAGTCAAACGCATAACATAAATGTAAACAACTTGCATTCTTTAATGTCTGTCTTTAAAAGTTTGGCAGATGTTAGCTGAAGCTAGCTGTTTTGAATCCCAACCAAAGCCGCACCATCAAAACAAATGGGCTAGACTTGAACACTTGTAACTTAGTGCAAGAGACAGAGTTTTTTGAGATGGGCCACACTGCAAAACCAAAAGTCCAGAGGGTGGAACAGGACCTGATCCAACTCCTCTTATAAGCCTAACCCCTAACCCTTAACCACAAGACTCTGAAACATACTAAACACACGTATCCAGCCTGAACACCTGTATCCTGGTTGTTTCCAACCCCTGGACTTTTGGCTTGATTTCACCCAGGAAGGAGGAACTGGATCAGGTCTGACTCCACCCCACTGACTTTTTATTCTGTAGCAAGGGTTACCTGATTGACAGGCATGTAGACATGCCTCCTTGTTGTGATTAGTTGGATTTTGGTGCTCTACATATTGGGTGTTGGCCAATACTCAAAGGTCTGAGTATTATATCAAAATGTAAAAATGGGCATAGTTATATATATTAGGTATATTATTAGGGATGATTAATAATTGCATTTGAATAGTGATTATTTTATTCTCAATGTTTTTCCTTTCTTTTTCTCACTCATTCTCTTTAAGGTTTGGGAGTTCAGCAGTCTGTTCAGCAGAGTGGGCACTTGGTGTATTGGTGACACTCTTTCTATGGCTGAGCACCTTAAGCACTGTCCACTTTACCAAACAGAACCCAAAACCAAGCCCTTCCCACTGGCCAGCATATGGAAAAGCGATGAAGAGTCAAAGGATCGAAAAAGTCTAGTCACACAATTTATTGGGCAGAGCTAACATTAATATGATTACTAGCTTGATTGTTGTGTCATTTTTACAAGTGCACTTATTACACTAAATGGAAAAAAACATGAAAGCGTAGAGATCACAAGGACATTTTTTAGGATAACTGTTGACACTGATCTTTTGTATCAGACTGAAATGTACTGTTAACTAATCTGTAATGAGGCCCATGTTTCAGTAAAATAGAAATGGAAGGATTATTGAGATTAAAAGATTGTATCTCATCTCACCTCACTGGCTCCTTCGAAATGCTTGATCAAGATTAACCACTGGAAGTTTGCCTACCAATGCCCATCTGTTTCTGTTCCTTGCCAAACACTAGGATTTCTGGGGTCTAAAACATCATCTTGAAGATTTTACTATGACACATGGAGAGTGCATCCTTCCATAAATGTTAAATAAATGTTTCTTTATAGAACATGTCACTCTATCAATGATTATGCTTTGCTTTATATTCTTTAGAAATTATATTATAGGGCCGAAAGTATGTGGGCTCTTGAATATTGAACAGGGGTGGGCAATCTTATCAGGACAGGGCCGGTGTCGGTGCAGGTTTTCATTCCAAACAATCAGAAGCCACACCTGAATCTATTGAAAGCCAAGATCAACTGATTAAACAGGTGGAATCAGGTGTGCCTCCTGCTTGGGTGGAATGAAAACCTGCACTCACACCGGCCCTTTCTGGGTTCAATATGGAGTTGGTCGCCACTTTGCTCCTATAACAGCCTCAAATTCTTCTGTGAAGGCTTTCCACAAAATTTTGGAGTATGGCTGTGGGGGTCTGTGCTCAATCCAGATATAAGCGTGCAAGAGGTCAGGCATGGATGTTAGGCGAGAAGGTCTGGTTGATGCAAAGCATCAGTTAATTATGAAAGTGTTTAATATGGTTGAGGTCAGGGCTTTGTGCAGGCCACCTGAATTCTTCCACACCATCCTTGGCAAACCATGTAAGGAAGTTAATTTTATTTATAAAGTGCATTTAAATTCAGCTTAATAATAATAATAATAATAATAATAATAATAATAATAATAATAATAATAATAATAATAATAAAATATACAATGAACTAAAATAAAAAAATTTAAATAACAGTTACTAATCCACAAGTTATTAGCCAGGGAAGGCCAAAGAGTGAAAATGTGTCTTAAGTCTAAATTTAAAAAATAGAGTTTGAGGAAGCTCTCTTAATGTGAGGTGGCAATTGTTTCCACAAACGTCGCACATAAAACTGCAAATGCTCTGTAATTTTTTCATTTAAGACATGACCATGGGATGTGGGATGTAGGAGAGCTTTATTGGCGGACCTGAGAGACCTGGGAATTGAATGCAAATAAATAAGGTCAGAAATATAAGATGGAGCTTGTCGATTAAGAGCTTGAAAACCAATCAGCAAAATCTTGAATTGAATTCTAAAAAAGATTGGAAGCCAATGAAGAGAAGCTAGAATTGGGGTGATATAATCATGATTTTCTGCATTCGTTAACAGTCTAGCAGCTGAGTTCTGGACCACCTGCAGACGTGCCAGTGAAGATTGGGAAAGACCAAGGTATAGAAAATTACAATAGTCAAGGCGTGATGTAATAAATGCATGAATAACTTTTTCCAAATTCTGGAAATGACTTTCAATTGATAAAAGCTGTTTTTAACATCTGAGCTCATTTGTGTTTTCCAGACAGAGGTCAGAAGTGACACATGGTATTATTTTCCAGTTTTAAGTACTGTACTGCATTGGAATTGTGCTACATAGTTATGTATGTACATATGTTATGTGGCGCAGGTGGTAGAGCGGGTTGTCCACTAATCGTAGGGTTGGTGGTTCCATTCCTGGCCCATGTGAATCCACATACCAGTGTTCTTGGGCAAGACACTGAACCCCAAGTTGCTCCCGATGGCAAGCTAGCACCTTGCATGGCAGCTCTGCTACCATTGGTGTGTGAGTGTGTGTGTGAATGGGTGAATGGGTGAATGAGACACAGTGTAAAGCGCTTTGGATAAAAGTGCTATATAAGTGCGCCATTTACCATTTACAGTATGTAATAATGTAAGGGGGGAAAAGTGACTAATTGTTGACATCTCTTGGTATGTAGAGAATATTTTCACTATTGTGGCATTAATGTCACTACACTGACAGTATAACTTATTTATGCAGACTGCATGGTCTGTCTAAGAACTTGGATCTTTGGCAAATAATAAATAAATGGTAAAATGTGTAAATGATCCTATACAGCTCTGGATACAGCACCACCATTGCTAACACCGAGCTCTGTCCGACCTACCCCCTAGAATTCAGAGTAACTGATGACCTGTAACCAGACTCCATGTTGCAGCAGTCTTGTCACGTTGTCTACATCCACCGTGCCAACCTTTCTCTATTTTTAACATTCAGGCACACTGTGGATATAAGTGCACTCAGTCTTGCAGCAACAAAGCAGGACACCATCAACACACTCACCCGCAGTAAGACAACCTGCATTTTGACCTACAAGTCTGATACCATGACATATATTTTCTTGCCATGTTAACCTCATAGTGTAAGTTCAGGCTTCTATTGCATGCATGTGTGTACCTGATTTATGCATTTTGCCTTAGGTAGAGTGTGTGATTTCACATGGTCGTTTTGGTATATTGCTGAATTTTGTTTTATTTTCAGCCACATGAGGGAGTTTGTGTTTTATAATATCACCGGATCCTTTTCACAAAGGTTCACATTTGTGGTCACCTTCAGATACTGATATAAAGAATTATACTTTTCAGATGATCACATAATCAAGTTTTGATTACCCCTGTGATTTATAGTTATGGTAAGTTATAAATCTTTGACAAATTATATAGAAAACAAAGTCAGCAAGATTTTAAATGGCTCTCTGTTGACAATTATTTTAGGGAAGACAAAGGACTTCAGGAGCTAAACTTCATAAGCACTGTGAAAGCTGCTACAACAGACGCTGTAAAGTTCCCATAGAGATCTCTGTGTCATGCATGATCATCAACTGCCGCGTGCTGTGTGGTGCCTCCTTTCACATGTGCAAAGAGGAAGAACACATACTGCTATGTCCTAATGAGAAGGTGCCCTGCATCAATGCACACTATGGCTGCCCTTTCACCATGTGTCGCTCGAAGCTGGCCAAACACCTGGAAGTGTGTCCCGCTAGTGTGGTGGTCTGCTCAATGGAGTGGAACCGCTGGCCCATTGAGGAAGCAGAGCCTCCTGAGTTCTACAAGAATATCTTGAAGGAAAACTACACTCAGGAGCCTCTGGACCTTTCCATGGCACTGCGGGACCAGAGGCAGCTGTTTCAGTCCCTCAAAATGAAGACTCTTTTTCCTGAACTTATTGAAAAGCTCAAGGAGGAATCTGTCATTCAAGAACTTGAGGGAGCTGTTGGATGGGTATCTAAAGATGCACAAGAAACCTCAATATCTATAAGTGCTGCCTCAGTCCTTGAACCTCAGGAGAGGGAGTTAACTCAGGAAGAGAGAGAGGTGATAGCAAGGGACACTAATATATTAGGCATCGATAGGTATAACATCTGGGAGAGGATGTTCAGTATGGAACTGAGTGGTTGCAAGCAAACCATTAAGTCACTAGGCACCAACCCTTCTTCCAACAGCAAAGAGCTGAAACCCCAATCAAATCCAAGCAAATTGGAAATCCTTAAAGAGGAGACGGAAACACAAATTGGAAATTCAGGCACACTTAGTTATATGCCACATTTCAATCCATATGAAATGGATGAAGATAAATTTCTGATAGCAGCATCCTTATTTGCATGTGACACACGTCCAAAGAAGACATTTGTATACAAAGATTTGAAGCCCATGAAGATCAAAACTGTGCGAACATTCAAAGTTCCCACCAGCTTCAAGGCAAGGCCAAGTCGCATACGCAATCCTTTTCATTACAAAAAAGACAGCAAAGCTGTTGATACAGCAGATCTGAGCATTGAAATGGGGGACATGCCAAAATGGGATGAGGTTCAAGCAACCCTTCTGTGTTCTCTGGAGAAGGAACTCAGAGGACACCTTATTGCAGAGTCCAGTTCTGCAGATGCGCTTATTAAGGATGAAGGAACTCAGACTTATGACTTTTACTCTGCTCCTTTCAAAGCAGATACGACTCTGGCGGATCTCACAGCAGACAGGGCTTTGCAGCTTCATGTACAAATACAAACCGAGAGTGTCACCAATAGACACAACAAATGTAGCTCTGCATTCACATACATCTGCAGCCATTCTTACAGAAGAAATGAGTTTTCTTCTCATTATAAGAATGTTCACTCAGATATCCAGTTCTGTTTAAATGGCTGGTTTGAACACAGGTGTCCTCTGGCTTATTTGGGTTGCACCTTCATCCAGAGGCAGCTTCGGCCTGTCACACACAAAGCCATGGTCTCATACGATAAAGACCTCAGCACATTCACTCTCAGACCCGAGGTACCATCCATTCTCTATGAAGGTGTGACAATGGTGACTACGGAGAGGAAGCGTGCATGGAACCAGGATGCTCTGAGCAAGTTGCCTTTTGAGGTTCTCATCCACATTGCTGGGTTTCTGGATAGCTTCACGCTGTCTCAGCTTGCTCTCGTATCCCGGTTAATGAGAGAGGTGTGCGGGATTTTACTGCAAGAAAGAGGTATGGTCTCGCTTAAGTGGGAGAAGAAAACCGATTCACATGGTGGACGGTGCTGGAGAGCTAGACATAAGGTCAGATATTTCCTGAGAACCTAATAATCTCATGCATTTGCTATCTTTTCATTTACATAACTAAGGCAGGATATGCTAATAGATATTTCCAAATTCCTTTAGGTCTGGGAATTCAGCAATTTGTTTTCCCCTGTGGATAATTGGTGCTTGGACAAGTTTCCATCAATGTCTGAGCACCTTAAAGTCTGCCCCTATTATGAGATGGAGAACAGAACAGAACCTGTACTCTTAACTGCTTTCTTTGATTGTGAAGAAGAAGAGAACGCTCAGAGACTTGTGTCCATGTTTATCAAGAATAAATGACATTTGCATCCCAAGTGAGGAAATTAATCAACAACAGGGTAGTATAATGTAGCCTGATGTAATGCAGAGTTACTGTTGATTATTTTTCCAATAATAGCATGATCCAATAGGTTTTATTTACATATTTAGCAGACTTACAAATGAGAGCACACTCACACACCAATGGTAGCAGAGCTTCCATGCAAGGTGCTAGCTTGCCATTGGTGACAACTTAGGGTTCAGTGTCTTACCCAAGGACACTTCGGCATGGGATCACCCGGGCCGGGATTCGAACCACCAACCCTACGATTAGTGGACAACCCGCTCTACCAACTGAGCCACAGCCGTCCTCTTATACCATATCAGTTCGCCAACAATGACAATTTTCAAAATTAAGTAAAGAACCTTTAACCATTTATAGTCACATTTAATGTGGTGGAATGTCCACAAAACAAGCTAATTATTCTTATCACTAACACTATAGCAGCTATAGACATATAGTCTAGCCTTCCCATACTTTCTCTTGAAGGTAAGATAATAATAATGCAGATTGTTACAGAGAAATACAGCATTGTCTGTCCTGAAGTGTTTCACATGGCTGAAACCGTAACATCTTTAAAGCAGCTTTACCTCTGACTGTTACAAAGCACTGACACTGGAGACCTCTTCCATTAATGTTAAATGTCTCCTTAGAGAAATGTTCACCATATCAATGATTAAACTTTTTTTTGTTAAATAACAACACTTTTTAAAATATGTATATTATACAACTTGTGAGTTAGCCATTACTTTAAAAACAAGAATGTGTGTATTAATATAAACCTGGGATTTGCCTTGCAGCTGGTATTACTGTCAGATATGTCATAATGAGTAAAACCTCCATTATTGTGTTTTCTGGTCCTGACTCCCACCTGAATCCACCACGCACTATTATAAAATAATGTTAGCTTAATCGTTTTATATTGCTTTTCTTGCAGTTACTGGATAATTAGCCATAGGGTTTGGAAATATATAGGAGCATAAGAGTGAAAAATTAATAAACGTTTATTATGATGTGTATTTGTTATTGTGATCTACCTGTACTAGTTACAGTGCCTTGCGAAAGTATTCGGCCCCCTTGAACTGTTCGACCTTTTGCCACGTTTCAGGCCTCAAACATAAAGATATAAAACTGTAATTTTTTGTGAAGAATCAACAACAGGTGGGACACAATCATGAAGTGGAACGAAATTTATTGGATATTTCAAACTTTTTCAACAAATAAAAAACTGAAAAATTGGGCATGCAAAATTATTCAGCCCCTTTACTTTCAGTGCAGCAAACTCTCTCCGGAAGTTCAGTGAGGATCTCTGAATGATCCAATGTTGACCTAAATGTCTAATGTTCATAAATAGAATCCACCTGTGTGTAATCAAGTCTCTGTATAAATGCCCCTGCACTGTGATAGTCTCAGAGGTCCGTTTAAAGCACAGAGAGCATCATGAAGAACAAGGAACACACCAGGCAGGTCCCAGATACTGTTGTGGAGAAGTTTAAAGCCGGATTTGGATACAGAAAGATTTCCCAAGCTTTAAACATCCCAAGGAGCACTGTACAAGCGATAATATTGAAATGAAAGGAGTATCAGACCACTGCAAATCTACCAAGACCCGGCCGTCCCTCGAAACTTTCAGCTCATACAAGGAGAAGACTGATCAGAGATGCAGCCAAGAGGCCCAAGATCACTCTGGATGACCTGCAGAGATCTACAGCTGAGGTGGGGGACTCAATCAGTCGTATACTGCAAAATCTGGCCTTTATGGAAGAGTGCAAAGAAAGCCATTTCTCAAAGATATCCATAAAAAGTGTCGTTTAAAGTTTTCCACAAGCCACCTGGGAGACACACCAAACATGTGGAAGAAGGTGCTCGAACTTTTTGGCCACAATGCAAAACGTTAGGTTTGGCGTAAAAGCAACACAGCTTATCACCCTGAACACACCATCCCCACTGTCAAACATGGTGGTGGCAGCATCATGGTTTGGGCCTGCTTTTCTTCAGCAGGGACAGGGAAGATGGTTAAAATTGATGGGAAGATGGATGGAGCCAAATACAGGACCGTTCTGGAAGAAAACCTGATGGAGTCTGCAAAAGACCTGAGACTGGGACGGAGATTTGTCTTCCA
>JAFFST010053956.1:57961-70152 GCA_022414735.1 Noturus placidus
ACATATCCAGGTGTTAGAATGGCCAAGTCAAAGTCCAGACCTGAATCCAATCGAGAATCTGTGGAAAGAACTGAAAACTGCTGTTCACAAACGCTCTCCATCCAACCTCACTGAGCTCGAGCTGTTTAGCAAGGAGGAATGGGCAAAAATTTCAGTCTCTCGATGTGCAAATCTGATAGAGACATACCCCAAGTGACTTACAGCTGTAATCGCAACAAAAGGTGGCACTACAAAGTATTAACTTAAGGGGGCTGAATAATTTTGCACGCCCAATTTTTCAGTTTTTTATTTGTTGAAAAAGTTTGAAATGTCCAATAAATTTCGTTCCACTTCATGATTGTGTGCCACCTGTTGTTGATTCTTCAAAAAAAAATTACAGTTTTATATCTTTATGTTTGAGGCCTGAAACGTGGCAAAAGGTCGAACAGTTCAAGGGGGCCGAATACTTTCGCAAGGCACTGTAATACCAGAAAATGTAGCGTATTGCAGTTGTGTTGATGAGTGTTCATGCCTTTGGAAGTAATACTAACTCATAAAATATTTTTGACAAAATATCAGGTTGTTCTGTTTTTTGGTATTCACAGTGGAATTCAAATCACTTTATTTTTGACCTTTGCCACAAAGACAAGTACAGTTTGCTGACTTTGTAAAACAGAGATGGAGAAGCAGAAGCTGGCTTTTTGCACATATCTGCATGTTTCTCCTGTTTGTTTTTTTTTCCAAATGATGTTCCTATTTAATTGGGGAATTGAAACAACTGGATTTTTGGCCCATTGATATGACATAATACTTCCTCTCGCTCATGTCAAGTAAAGAGAGAACAAGTCTGAATCTTTAAACCGACACTGGGATACTGGTGAGTCTGACACAGCTATTTGTTTACATTTGTGCAACTTAATAAAAAATAAAAAATAATAAGAATATTGGATCATTTACAATAATTAATTTTGCGTACTCTCTAATGGTTATTTATTCTCCATGACTCTTTAGATTATTCAGGATGCAGCTATCAGTCCATCTGTTTGGAGCTGTCTGGGTGGCTGCACTTTTGTCTTTTAGCCTGTGCCAGGATAACTGTCAGGTGAAGGATGGAGTCCCAGGACAGAAAGGACATTCTGGGAGAGACGGCTTTCCCGGACAAAAAGGAGAGAAAGGACAATCAGGTATGTATCCTGTTTATGTTTAAGCTTCATGACAAATTGCATTTTTAGATGGGCATATCAAAGTAATTTACTCAGGTTTATTTACACGTAAATTTGTAAAGATACAGTATATTGTGGGTGGCAAGTTTATTGTGTTCCACCTTGACAACTCCAGTTTTCAGTCCTGAGCTAGAGTTACTGTCTGTGTTCACTTGTCTGTCTGGGATTCCTCCAGGTTCTTTGGTTTCCTCTCACCTCCCAGAAATATTCTGGTAGGTGGACTGGCTATACTAAATTACCCCTAGGTGTGAATGAGTGTGAATATTTTATATCAAGGGTGTATTCCCACTAACGCCCAGTGTACCCAGAATAGGCTCCTGATCCACCATGACCTTAACCAGAATAAAGATAAATGAAGACAAATGAATAGATGAATGAGCACTGTTTTGCATTGTTTTAGGTTTGCAGGCGCAGCTGAGTAAGGAGGCACTGATTGCTCTTAAAGGAGATAAGGGTGAGGATGGTCCCATAGGAGACATCGGTGATAAAGGCTTTCATGGTCTACTTGGTCCACAGGGTCCCACTGGTCCTCCAGGGAATCCGAGCAGAAGTGTGGGTGGTTCGTCCAGTGTAACTAAGGCAGCCTTTACAGTGGTGCGTAAGCACAATGAGTACCCCAGGTACAACAGCCCTGTGATATTTAATGACAAACTTACTAATTTGAATGAAGACTTCAATCTTGCAAGTGGTCTTTTCACGTGTAAGGTTGCTGGAACATATTACTTTGTGTTTCATTTTGTCTCTGAGGGTGACTTGTGTCTAAAGCTGATCAGTGACTCCAAACCTAATGTGAACCTGCTATTTTGTGACTATAACCAGCGTAAGACAAGCGTATCTCAGGTTCTGTCTGGTGGTGCTGTGATTCAGCTTGTTGAGGGAAATTCGGTGCGGTTAGAACCTGCTAGAATCTCTGGACAACACAAGGAGACAAACAAAATATCAAAAACTGAAATGTCCGTGTTCAGTGGCTTTCTGATTTTTCCTAGTGGGTGAGGTAAATATATATAACAACCTATGCTAGACTGACTGCTACTGTAACATTGTTAGTGCTAGAGTAATTTCTGCAATCATGAATTTTAATGCAAGTGTACAACTGTTCTCTGTGTTTGCAAATTCTTTAAAAAAAAATCTTTTAATAAGTTTGTTTTAACTATGTTTTAATTGTTTTAATAACAACCCAAATGGATATTTCAGTTGTAAAACCATTCTACAATAAAACATTCATGTGAAACTGGTGTGTGTATGTCTGTGTGCTATTTTCTTTCTTTTTTGATGGATGTGCACAATGAATACATAATGATTACATAAAATCTAGATGAAATCATTGTTGAAGGCAACATCTGAAATTACTTGACTATAAATATGAAACCATATTTAATTATCACATTCTTGGACTGATCTAAGGAAAAGCTGAGAGATGTCCAATCACCAAGTTTTCACCATCTTACAAAATAATCAGAGTGTTTTGGTATACAGTGGCTTGCATAAATATTCAACCCCTTAAATTTATTTATTTATTTATATATTTATATATATTTTTTTTACATTTTGTAGTGTTATCACCTGAAACTGAAATGGGTCTAATTGGAATTATATGGCAAGAATCTATATACAATAATTAATAATAATGAATACAATAATTAATAATAATAATGACGGGGCATCAATATAGCTTGACCTATATCAATATAGTTATTATTTTTAGATAAAAAACATAAAAATTGTGATTGCATGAGTATACCACCTCCAAACCACCCAGTGCCACCCAACAACCCCCCATCCCCACCCCTCCTGCCACAGAGCTGTGAAACAACTACTTTATCTCTGGTACAGTTTACTTTAGAAGTTATACAATTACATGAATAGAGTGGGCATGTATGCAATTTAAACGTTTACAGATCTTAATAAAATATAACACCTAATCCTGGGAGGCCACAGAGTAATTTACAGAACATACTTAAGCTAACAGCAACATTAAAACCTCATAATAGAAGAGCTATTTAAAAAAAAGGAGAAAAAGAAAAGTCTGTAACATACAACATACAGAAATTAAAGACTAATCTTTATTAAAGAATTTTTGAGCTGGCCATTTTGCTCACAAAGATATAATATATATTCACAAAAACTACAAGCACTAGGTCTGACTATTGATCGAAAGGCGGTGCTTTTTGCAGTGCAGTTTTAAAAAGAGGAACACAGAACATTTCATTTGATTGGCAAAAAATATTTCAGTGACTTAGACTCTTTGAAGCTTGGACTCACACAGCCAAGGACAACCTGATGTTCTGCGTTAGCCATGTTTAACTATAGGCTTATATTCATAGCTTTGTTGGCAGTGTGTCTTTGCCCGGTAGCCACTCAAAGCACATGTCGTGCAGGGACACATGGACTGCCAGGTATTCCTGGAATTCCTGGACATGATGGCAGGGATGGTGAGAAGGGGGAGAAAGGAGAGGAAGGTAAGCAATACATTGTTCAGTTGTACTTTTATTTAGTTCTTATTGTTGTTTGATCATCAAGAGTTCCTCCACACTTCACTGTTAATGGGAATTCTAAATATCTTCTTAATTTTTTTTTTAATGCAGGTGAATTAGGTTAGGTTTATATATATATATATATATATATATATATATATATATATATATATATATATATATATATATATATTCAACACTCATGCAGGATGACTAGCAAAAATAAACTATAATTAATGTTTCATTTCCATAGAACTATAAACAGAAAGTAAATAAAAAGTAAAATAAATTAAAAAAAAAAAACAAACAACCCTGAAATGAGAAGAATCTTATCTTATCTATTACTTTTATAAAGTAAATGACTTCTATTAGAAAGCAGGTTACAAAAGAATTCTGAATGCTTTAGGGTTTTAATGGGGCCTGTTTGAAATGTTTCTGAAAGAGAACTCCTCTGTTGTAAGGTTCCACTTAGAACCTTCATGATTTCAGATAATAAAAAGTGGGCTCCAAAAATTTTCAATAGCTTTCTAAAGCATTCCTACTTCGAGCTCTTTCTGAAAGGGAATCCCTTTGTTTTTGGGTCTAAGAACCTTTAAGGTTCTCACTGACGGACAAACTGAAGAACCCTTCAGAGAATCAAAAGGAAACCTTTTTGTGATTGAACCACAAGCTATACACATCAGCGTACACTAGATATCAGCTATAAGTGGCTGTTTTTGCAGGAATGCTCATTTATAAATGTGATCGTACTTGAATGTGTTTTAATTTATTTTATTTTATTATTAATGCAAGATTTATTTAAGACTATGTGTTTATCTCAACAGGGCGCACATTGGAACTGGCAAATAAAGTGATCAAAGGGCAGAAGGGGGAACATGGCATCAAAGGTCTTCCGGGAAAGAGGGGTGCCCCTGGCGATCCTGGCCCACCAGGTCCACAGGGTCCACCAGGGGACGAAGGATCTCCAAGCGATATTAAACCAAAATCTGCTTTCTGTGTATCTCGTGAAACTATTGATCATCCAGCACCTGATACGCCAATCATCTTCCAAACAAAAATCACCAATGTCAATGATCACTTTAATCTTAAAGAGGGTAAATTTGTGTGTCACATCGCTGGTACCTACTATTTTGTGTACCATGCAACTTCTAAAAAGACACTTTGCGTTAGGCTCATGGTGGATGGAGAGAAAAGGGCTAGCTTCTGTGACCACATTCAATCTGAGATAAACGTGAGTTCAGGGGGATTTGCTGTGTACCTGGAGCACAATAGTAAAGTCTGGTTGGAAACTAATGATAAGGTAAACGGCATGTACGCAGCTGGAGATAAAGGCAACAGTGTCTTCTCTGGTTTCCTGCTTTATGCACATTGAGGGTTTCTCTAGTGTTTCACGAAACACATCAGATTACATCAAGCTTTACATTTCCAATCAAGAGCTGTACAATCAAGAGCACAATATGTATTTCTGATTTCTATGCCATTAATAAAATGCTACTGGAGTGAAATATGGTACTTTTGTTTTCATTGTCTCAATATATACAATATTATAAAATACAGATTGTCCTTCTGTTGTAATTAAAGGTACTATATACAACCCCTAGTTTGTTTCCCTATTACAACCCCAATTCCAAAAAAGTTTGGACGCTGTGTGAAATGTAAATAAAAACAGAATGCAATGATTTGCTAATCTCATAAACCCACATGTTATAGAATAGAACATAGAGAACAATCCAAATGTTTAACTGAGGAAATGTACAATTTTAAGAAAAAAAAAAAATAAGGTGAATTTGATAGATGCAACATGTCTCAAAAAACTTTGGGATGGGGGAAACAAAAGGCTGGACAAGTAAGTGTTGTAGAAATAATTTTGAAAGCAGTCCAGGTAGAACATGTTATTACAAGCTATGGACCTCTAATTATGCAATAAAGCTTAAGGGAAGTCTTGAAGAATCCATTTGTAATGGTATAAATTTGGCAGAACAGGACTGTTTGCCATCTCATCTAGTTCATGAATAGCACCAATATGCACATAACTATGAAATAAGCACAAGATGGTGTGTTTGAACAACAGAGGTTTATGAGAAAAGGATCTGGGTAGAACCCATTACCAGAACATTAATCCTGGAAGCTAAAAACTACTTATTATACAATAAAGCATTAAGGAAGTCTTAAAGTACCTTAAGAAGTTACCTTCTTTACTGTAGGTGGAATATCCATTTCTGGAAGATAAGAACCCTAGCTATTACCTTTAAGGAACCATTGAACCCTTTCTTTAAGACAGAACAATAATGTTCTCCAGCTCTTGGCTGTGGCTGTTATAAATGTCACCTTTACACACATAACCATGAAATAACCACAAAATGAAGACAGTAATGACAGAACATAACACAATCAAAAAAATAATAAAATTACTAAATTCTATCACCCCTAAGAGTTCTTTAGTTGTCCCTCTGGCGGAACTCTTAAAGGTTCCACATAAAACCTATAAGAGGTCCCATGGTGAACAAGGACACTAAAACAAACAGACAAACAAACAAACAAAACATTGAAAAACCATTTTCCTAAAAAAAAGCAGCTGTTATAATTAATATATATATATATATATATATATATATATATATATATATATATATATATATATATATATAAAATAACATGTAATATTATATATATATATAAATGACATGTAATTTTAACTTTTAGCATTAACCATTATCATTTAGTACTAATATAATACAAGGGGTCTAAAATTCTGCTAATCTTGTAACATTTTCTGCACAACATGTTCTTTTTAATGTCTGTCTTTTGCTGTAATTTGCTAATGCAAGCAAAAAATATCCATCCATATATTTTTTTAAATCAATTTTTAGATATTACTTAATCCTGGACTGATACATGCCGAATGTGCATTTTATTACTTCCTTGTTTGTGTTGTGCAATACTGATGTTCTCCATATGAAAAAGAGAAATGAAAACTGGAATCCGTTTTTGTGGGAAATGATTATTTTTTTTGGCACTCGCACTTGAAGTTCTCGCTGATTTTTCAAGCACGGTGCAAACGTTTCTTCGGACAATGGTAAGCTATCTAACTAAGAAATAATAACAAAGTTCATAACAGAAATGTTGTAATAACTGATTAGCACAAGATGTGGTATAAAATATTTTAGTTCATAGTTATTATTATTATTATTATTATTATTATTATTATTATTATTATTATTAGTAGTAGTAGTAGTAGTAGTAGTAGTAGTAGTAGTATTTTTTTCATTGCAGGTGTCCTTGTCAGTGTATGCCCTTTTACCTGTCAGCGTTTTGCTGTGGCTTGTGAGCCCCTCTATCTCAGAAAAATGTGAAAGCTCCTTTGGGTTCTCTGGTGTGCCAGGCATCCCAGGAACTCCTGGTACTAATGGAAATAATGGACCAAAGGGGGCAAAAGGAGATCCTGGTAAAAGATTACTTTTACTTTAAAAAATCCTACTTTTAACGTTACACTGTAAAACAGTACTCATATACAGTATGGACAAACACTTTATGTCTTATGTAAATGTAATAATTTATCATACCACTTTTTAAAAAGATATAGAATTATAGTAATATATATGAGTATGTCACTATAACATAATGATAGACATTTTTTGCTGTTTGCCTTCGGCTAAATGGAAAACTGTCTCAGCTCAAGAAACATAAAATGTCATGAAAAGTAGACAAAAAATGTACTCTCTATTATTGAAATCTATTTGTATGCAGGTGAAGACACACAGCCTGTGAGGGGAGCCAAGGGTGAACTGGGTGCTCCTGGACGCCCTGGTAGACCTGGCCTCAAGGGGGATGAAGGGGCACCTGGCACACCAGGACTAAAGGGTCCAAAAGGTCCAAAGGGACCTTTTCAGATGATTTCAAATGTTAAGCCGGCATTTTTCGCTAATAAAAGAAAGCCTAATTCCAGACTTAGTTTAGCCCAAAATAAAATCATTGAATTTGAAGACATGGTCTCTCCTCAGAAGTCTGGTGAAACACTGCACGACGGTCTTTTCACAGCCCAACAGCCAGGCATTTATTTCTTTGTGTATCATGTGTCTGCATTGCAAACTGCTTGCCTATGTATTAAGAAGATGAGCACAGTGGTATTGACCATGTGTGATTTTTCGCAAGGGGTGCTGCTGACCTCTGGGTCGGTGGTCCTGGACCTGAAGCTAAGGGACACTGTGGGTTTGTACGTGTGCACTAAAACAAGTCAGATCATCAGCAAAGATGCAGATGACACATTCACTGGCTTCCTGCTATTCCCATCATAAATATTCAGAAAAATAAAGCAGTTTCACGGTCTCACCTAATTAACCTTTTTTGAAGCATCTCCGTGATTTCAAATAATTATTTTAGGGTTCTCTTTGCCTTTTTTCCAGTATCTTCTAATATCTTATTAAACAAGGTTTTTTTAAAAAAATTTTTTTATCATGATCAAATGGAATAGAACTGTTAACAAACGTACCTATGTAATCACATGACTAACCATTTAATGCAAACAACAATAAAGTTAAAATAAATTGAAAGAAAACCCTCAAGGCTGATATGTTCTTGGACTCCTGGGCGGTTATGATTACGTGCTGGCACAAATGGGATGGACCATTACTAAAAATTGCAGAATTACAGGACAATATGGCACAAATACTATATACATAAATTGGCAGCATATCATCTTCATCATCATCATTAGTAAGGTACAGTGGAGCAAATTCATGAAAGCATTTGCAGATCAGTAAATATATATATATAGTAGTAGTATCTTACATTCTTCTACTAGCTAACATTATTCATATAAACAATGAAGCTTGTTATCCCTCTTTTTACTTATTGTGAATATATGCTTTTGAGTTTAAACAGAAGAGTGAGCATGCACCAGTTTTTTTGACAATCAAAAAGAAATTTGTAGGAGCAGGTGTTGGATTTATGCTGAATTTCAATTAAATCATAACAAAAATTGGCATATTAAATATGATCATGCTTACTTAGAACATGGGTTAGCAATAGGTTGTGGGTTTTATGTAGTGGTATAGGGGGCTCTGCCAAAAAAAACCATCAACTTAAGTGTAATTCTTTTTTATTTTATGGTCAATATTATATTATACACTTCGTAGTGTGTCTAAGTGACTGTGCATGTCACATGGAACATTAAATTCCCACTAAAATAAAACTCCAGTATAGTTAGTAACTTGGTATCATTCACTGCTGTGGGTCGTATTGTTCTTCAGGTGATTCCTTCACTCAAAAGGCTTTTGAAAAGAATAGGCCAGCCATGGCAACCACCATCAACTAAGGCTTACAGTGCATTTTTATCAAGCCGGTTATGAGAAAAAACAGAGCTGCTACATTGCTTTACTGGAGGATCTACTAGAACAACGTGAATCACATAGCATTTCTGCGATACGTAAGCAATCACTCTGAAGGTGAGCATATATTTACACTAATAACAATATATAAAGCTAGCTAAAGGTTACTCAGAACTATTGGCTGATTTTAAGACTTAAAAATACAACAGATATGTATTACATGTCTGAATGGTTCATTAATCATACTTTTAATCTAGTAGTCACATTAAATGCAAATATATTTTTGAACAATATGATTTTGTCAGGAATTACCTTATCTGTGAAATCACTATATAAAATATTTTATACATAGCAAATAGTAGCTAGCACAATGTAATCAATTATGGCGAGTTAGTTAGCTAGTGCATTAATACCTTCACAAATAGGGGTCATTCTATGTTCCCAGGATCCTACAGTACGTTCCCCAGATTTATATGGCACGTAATGTAACAATATCAATGAATTGGTATTTGGACATTTCAGCAGTGAGATGTAAGTCACAGCTAATAAGGGGGAAAAAGGTGTTCAAAATTAACATAATTAAAATAAATGCAGAAAAAATACATTAGGATGTCTGGCAAAAACACACTGAAATAAATGAGATACATAATTCATGATGTCATGAGAGATTCTAAAACATACTAGTCTAGTTTCTATAGAATACATCGATGAAGTGTAATCAATATATGTAACTAACATTTGGATATGTTAATAAAGTACAATCAATATGTATAACCAACATTTAGAATTATTACTTAGAAGCATAATCTAATAATTAATATTAGTTAACATAATCTAAATCCTTAGTACACTTTTTGATCAAGTTATATTCTAAGTGTGTATTGACTTAGATGAATTCTGTCTTACTGTGCAACATTTTTTTTATGTATCAGCCTGCACCTTTCTGTACAGAAATAAATTTGTATTAGATATACGCTGAAACTGCTTTTGTAAGTAAACAACCTTGAGATCGGATACCAATTAACAAGTTAGGATAGGGCCTCAGAAATGGAGGTAGATATCATCTAGGATGGCAGATAGAAGCTGATTGAGACATAAGAAAGGAGTGTTGGTCAGAGAGAAACAAAAAACATAGACTCTGTGTGAAACCTTTTTTTTTTTTTTTTTTTTTAAAGAAACCGTGTCCTTATAAAACCTGTTTAAGAAAAACAACTAACAAAGAAGAGGATTGGTCTGTTTTTAATGAAAAAAGGCTAAACCCTGCCTAATATGAGTATGCTGTGAAAGTTATAAAAAAGGCAGTGTGTGTTTGCATAATTTAGACTTTCTGCAGACTGTCTCACTTTATTGTTTCAATAAAGTTTGATTACTTTTTGACATATACAAACCCTCTGTCTCTGAAGTTTTTTTTTTACATAGGCTGGAAAGATTGTTTACCACGACATTTCCACCTAAATACACTATGATCTTTTGTGATTCCATGACACCAACCATTTTCTTAGCTCCCTCATGCCTAGGCCTATCATATTGAGAGCCATACAGCAGTGTTGGGGAACAGAAAACTGTTATCCTTTATTATTATTATTATTATTATTATTATTATAAAACCTCTTTGACTAGCTCCCACAATAACCCATGTCATATTAAGCGAATACAGAGCTGGGAACATGTTTTTCGGGTTCCCATTATCTGCTATATTGACCTGGGGAACATAGGACAATTTGTCATGTGTTCATTATGTGCCACATAAATCTGGGGAACATAGGACCCTAGGAACATAGGACCCTTTTTCATTTGTTCATTATATGCCATTTATAAATATGGGGAACATAGATATGCTCCCCACAAATAATTATATAAATTCTGTGTAGGAGATGATTTGGCTGTACTTGTTATCCTTTCTATATTGAGCAAATTTCAGCAAGCAAGGTTTCTGTCTCTGTGAACTCTGAATAAAAGATAATAATCCACACATGTCATCTTCTTGATCAGGGAGTTTGGGCTAGTGACTTGTCTATCCATGTTAACAAATTTGGATAACAAGTATGTATTGGCTTTAGCAGTCATGAAACAACCTGTTTTACTTCAATTTCAATAGAAAAGATGCACGCTTTGAAAAGACGATCAACTGTCATCTTGTACCATTAAGTAAATGTCAAGCTGAAATAAATCACCGTGGTACTTGATTGTGAAATTAGAAATACAGTGCACTATGAGTAATGTTGTAGTGAAGTATCCAGACATTATTGCTCACTGAGTACTTGGGCAACACTAAAAAAAATGGCTAACACCCAAACTGTGCACTTTGGTAAATGTGTACTAACAAACTTTTTTAATCTCCTTAGTGCAGAGAAAGTAATGGCCACACAGAAAAGACCCTTTACAAAGCTGTTATGGCCACTACCTCCTCTTAATCATGATTTCCGAGTTGGACTGCTGCATCTTAAGAATGGTCAAAGGATTAAGCCCTTGCAAGCCTTCCCTCAGGTGGGAGAACTTCCTGCTGTGGCAGGTAAAATGCTAACAATGCAAAACAAAAATATGACAAATACAAGTAAGACGACATTAATTCAATTCAACTAAAGCAAAATTTTGCCCAGTTTTACACAATTTTAGTTTTGTTAGTTAAAGTTACATTTATATAGCGCTTTACATAGTATGAGAGAGGGGGATCTCCTCAAACATCTGTCTATCACCCCACAAAATTAAGCTCTTGTGGTTTCGAACACTGAAAGGTAATTAAGTATTAACTCAAAAGATGATTGCAGTGTTAAAAACAGTTGTAGCCATAAGAACATCTTAAAGCCAAATCACTTTCTTCCTCAGCAAATACTGTAGTTCGATTTCTGTTACTTGTTTATTTCTTTCAGTACAGAACTAAAGACTCTAAATGTCTTAGCTAATAGCAGAAGTGTATAACAAATTTTATTTTTAGCATATATTATTTCTTCATATAGTCACTTGTTGATAAAATGCTAAAGTACCTTAGAGCACAGTGACAGTAACATGTGCCATAATACAGTGCCTTGCGAAAGTATTCGGCCCCCTTGAACTGTTCGACCTTTTGCCACATTTCAGGCCTCAAACATAAAGATATAAAACTGTAATTTTTTGTGAAGAATCAACAACAGGTGGGACACAGTCATGAAGTGGAACCAAATTTATTGCATATTTCAAACTTTTTCAAC